>JAYJME010005074.1:0-10398 GCA_036873775.1 Costaria costata
GTCATTTCGTCGCGGGTACATGTACCTTGGGACTCGCGGCTGTAAGCGTGGCGGCGTAAGCCGCCGAAAAACTTGTAGGTCCTATTAACTATGGTCCCTCGTGATAGTAAATGTTGCACATGTTTTGAAGTCAGGAGTTAGACGTGGCGTGGCAGGGCTATCAGAGGCGACTCTGCTGTATCGCAGTTGTGTTTCGCCGCCCACGCGCCGAGTCCCTCTGGCGAATGTAGGCCAGCGGGGGTGCTGATTTTTTGGGTTCAGAGGTGGGGGTACTCGTAAGCTGGTAAGGGTCTGTCATGCAGCCGTTGCTATGTTGTACTGCCTGCGGTGTGCGGGGTTGCAGTTGCAGTGTATGTATGTTGCTACGTGTACACTACGTACCGCTCTGGGTGGCAATATAAGGACCGCTTAGGCAATGCACCTCGGACAGATCATCGATTCCCATTTGATGATCTAGACCTTTCAGAGGGAAGATATATTCCTGATCTGTAGGATCTAGCTCACATGTTGCGGGGTGGGAGCCGTACAAATCTGTAAGGTATGATCTAGGACATGTTTTCCTGGGTTGGATCTGTACTGTACAGATCCTGCAAAACATGTCATAATGGCTGGTTAGGATCTAGATCATGATCTAGATCGTGATCTGTCAGACGTGTGCAATAATATGAAAACCAAACGATCCTTAATTTTCCCGTCCATAGTGATACGTTAATCCCTTTAGAACTGCACCCTCGTTTTCGTGAACAAATCGCTTGGAATTAGTGTTGGAATCATTTGTGCAGTATCATTCATACCCGCGTTTTCGGGGACAAGTTACTTGGATTTAGTGCGGGATATTTGTTTGCGAGTAGCATATAAAAGGGGTTAAGCAATGCTTCGGGGAAGGGTAGAAGCCGGTGATGTTGGTTAGAAAGAATGACTACAGTAGTAGCCGCGTGTGTATGCATGCACAGCAGTTCGACGCGATTTGATGAGGGGAGATAAAAATGAAGGAACGTATATATCATACCGTATACCGTACATAGCGGGCAGGGGGGAGGTGTGCCCGCTATGTGACCCCGGATCTGAGGTACGAAATGGAGGGAGCTGGAGAAAATGGACAAAAAATATGGTCACTACCAATTATTGTTCATGGGCGTTCCACCTAACGGCGGTGTGCCGAATGTGTTCTGTAGCGAATGTGTTCTGTAGTGTTTCATATCGGAACCATGAGCAATTCCGATCCGATACCGTGTTATCCGATAAACAATCCGGTATGGAAAATAAAGGCCATGGTACTGCCCGAGGAGCACTTTCTTTTTTTTTTCTTCTGACCCCTCACATCGAATGTTTCACGTTGGACTCTCTCTACACGGGGGGAGGGGACATTAGAGCGACATGCCCTCCCCAATCGGAGTAAGGCGTTCTTATCGTATGCCGGGACGCTTTTGTTTTTCGGTACGATTACCGATACGATTACCGATACGATTTCCGATACCGGATAACGGGACGTTTTTTTCCGATACGACTACCGATACGATATCCAATACAATTTGCGATTTATCGGAACTTCCGATACGATATGACACACTAGTGTTATGCACCCACCATGACGTCGACCCTCAGGGACAACCGGTTCTTGGGATGGGCGGACATAGGCCTTACGGAGGACGGCGAGAAGGAGGCCAGGAAGGCCGCACACACCTTGGCTGACTTCGATGTGCACGTGGACGAGGTGTTTTGCTCTTACCTTAAGAGATCGATCAAGTCGGCTTGGCTCCTCGCCGATGAAATGAACCAGGTATAATATATACAAGTACGTACGTAGACCGTACTCGTACATTTTTTCCCTCCCAAGGTGTTGTTCCATTCCAGAGTTAATTCATGGAGCCTGTCCTGTGACCCCTGACTTGATTTTGGCGATGACTTAGTCTGTTGTAATAGCAACAAGTTAGCCTGTGTATATTGAATAGCGAAGAGGTATTTTGTAGTTTGTTGTTGAATCGAGCGGTTGACCAAGTCGGCTTGGCTCCTCGCCGATGACATGAACCAGGTCTACAGCAGTATGAAGTATTAAGTTGTTTACACTATCATTACTTGCAAAAAGAGTTTCGACGAAATTCTGCCATCTCACAGGCAAGTTGCCTTTTTTACTCCCTATAAATAACATGCAGTAAGAGGTAGGGTGATGAAAATGTAGAAGTTATCTTGTTAGTATTCGGCTTAAGTTGGGGGAGACATAAATACCCTAGAGCGTTTTGTTAATACTTCGTACCAGGTATACTTTTTGGTTTATTGTTCATTGTTTTGGTGTATATTTTTGTTTTTTGGGCGAAGGAGGGGAGATTTAATTAATCCATACTAATTCGAGACATCAATTAATTTTGCGAACGGGGGAGAACAATATGGTCTACGTGATTGTATAGATCGGTGAAGAGGTGTGTTGTTCTAACTTCAAGCGCTCGATCAAGTCGGCGTGGCTCATCGCCGATGAAACGTACCAGGCGTGTCTATACAGAGGGCTTTGCTCGGGAGTTGCACCGTTGTGAAAATCTCGCGGGATTCCACGGGATATGGGATAATCCCGTGGTCCCGTTGAAATATGAATCCCGTTTCCGTCCCAACTGATCCCGTTGAAATGTTCGCTATCCCGATCCCGTGCGAACTCGTTGCGTGAAATTTAGGCAAATTCCGTTATTTCCGTGTCCCGTACCGCTTTCCCGAACCTCGTTCAAACCTGTCCTGTGATTTCGTGATCGCGCGGGATTTGTCCCTTTGTTTCTGATACGGAGTTTTTTTTTAATGTTGAGCTCACCAGTCAGCCGTGCTTAACTCGAAGACAGGAAGTCGTGGTTTCGAACCTTGCTTCTGTAGCTTTGTTTTTTTAAATGGGCAATGGTGTATATACTAATTTTCTATGGTAAAAAAAAATGTATTCATTGTACTTGCACATTTTTCTTTTTTAAAAAGAAAACACTCGTAAGAACACAAGTACGAAGTAAGAACACAAGAACACCGCGGTACCACGCCGTCTTTACTATTGCAAACACGGTCGCCACGATTTTTGGTGGCCTGCACGCGCAGAAGCTACAACCTCGATCTTGACAAGAGCGGGGCAGGACGTGTTGAGCGGTGCCGGGACAACTGCAAGCGATGGCGTCCCGTGGAGTTTCGTGCTTTTTGCGTCCCTCAAAATCCCGTCTCGTGCAATCCCGTGATATCTCAATCCCGTCCCGTGCAATCCCGTGATATCTCAATCCCGTCCCGTGCAGTACCGGACTTTTTTACGTCCCGTAAAACCCCGTCCCGTGGAGTACCGTGCTTGCCGCGTCTCGTGAAATTCCGTCCCGTGCAATCCCGTCCTAATTGTTCCGTTCAATCCCGTGATATGACTCAATCCCGTGCTTACCGGGCCCCTTCCTGTCCCGTCCCGTGAATTACCGGGATGGCTCGATCCCGCGGGATCATGTCCCGACCCGAAAAATCGGTACCGACGAAAGCCCTGTATATATATACTTCACTCTGTCCGGGAATGTAAGGACTGTTTTATCCATATTGATACCTAAACGTTCCTTACTTTTCCGGACTGAGTGAAATACTGGTATATATGTCTATAGATCGATTTCCCTTATGATGCTGATATTTAGGTTATTTCCTGCCGACTGATTTGATGATAGATGATATGGCGATGAGGTTTATTATAAAAGAAAAAAACGGCAGCTGTGAGATCGAGGATTTCGTCGAAACTCAACTTTGCAAGCTGCGTGGGATACTTCGATCGCGCGTACTACGTGTTTTTGTATAGCCTAATGGGGGATGTATAGTCCTTATTGAGGGGAAGAATATCTAACAAGTGAACATGTGAGTTCGGGGATTCGATGTTAGGTGATGGCACTTCTCTTGCGCAATCGACTATAGACCACGTGGCTTTCGCTGGGCGAAGGAAAGTGTCCGTTGGGCGACGGAAGTGTCCGTTGGCCAACGGAAAGTTTCTGTTGCCCCAATTTCGACTTGTGCGTTCTAGTATTGATGGCTCTTTGCAGTTGAACTCTTGGCTTTCTGTTCGCTCAGCGACATTATTTTATGAAAATCTCTCTCTCGCTCCCCCCCTGTCTACCTCTCTCTGGCAGTCGTGGATGCCGATCCAAACGGACTGGCGATTAAACGAGCAGATGTACGGCGCGCTGCAGGGGCTGAACAAACACGCGACGGCCGAGCGCTACGGCACCAAGCTTACCCAGCAGTGGCGGAGGAGTTGTGAGTCAAGTCGCCGTGCACACAACGCAATGCACACAGCAGCATTTCAGCTTTTCAGTGCGTTTTTTTTTTTTTTTGTTTAGGGTAAGGGCTTGGTGATTTTTTTTTTCGTAGCGCGTGTTTTTAACTCACAGCTGTCGTATTTTAATAAATTTATAAAAAAGCTTCTCCTTTGAGAAAGGGAAAAAAAAAAACAAAAAAAAAACCGGATAACCCGAAAAACAATAGTCGAAAAATCCGATGGCCTAGGTATACCACCAAAAATACGTGTTACGTAACATGTACCATTATTCTGGGTACTTCCCAGTCAGTCAGGTGCTTGCTCCCCCGGTCGTAGCGCACCTCATACGTCAACCATAGCATGCGGCTTTCGTGGATGGCATCATCATCATCGATTAATCGATTTCCACCTACTGATGATCTAGATATTTTAGGGAAAGTTAAATTACTGAGCTGTAGTATTTGGGCTTCTAGCTCATGTTGCTGGGTCGGGCCTGTATAGTTTGCATGGGTTTGGGGCGCGTTTCCTGCGTTGAGTCTGCGGTGTGTACAGATTCTGCACAACGGGCGGGGTGGGAACTAGATGAAGATGGTCTAGATCGCGATCTGTCTGACGTGTGCATCATTCCCGTGTAATGGATGACATCGCGCCCTTTTGATGGAAGCCATCGCACCGCTTGTGATGGACAGCAAGCATCACCTCTTCGGTTGATGTAGCATGTCCCTCTAATGGTTTAATGGCTGCTACGAGTGTGCAATATGGGTCGTCATCCTGCTGACATCGCCCGGCATCGCTCGCCTGGCAGGGGCATAGCCTCGGGGTTTTTTTCGAGCCTCTCTGCAGGCAGGCGTGTTCTCGTCGCGCGGGGACTGGGGGTGCTGCGAATCTACCGATACTGTATCAAGATAAAACGCACCTGCTTTTTGTGTGTTCTTCGAGGATCAGTTGGAATTTTTCACACGTCGGACAGATTATTATCTAAATCACTAGATCGTCTAGATCATCTAGATCATCTAGATCCTACCCTGCCGTCATGAGATGCTGTGCTGGGTCGGTATACGAGTAGTGCAGATGCTACACGACAAATATATGACCTACGTAGATCATGCAGATTCTACGGCTCCCACCCGGCAACACGAGCTAGGTCACACAGATCAGGAATCTGTCTGCACTTAAAGATCTAGATCATGATCTAGATCATTGAGTGGATTTTTTGCAGTGCGGACAGCTGCCCACCTTACGGGTAAGATAGGTTAGCTCTCGCTAGACATTCCGCTGTTGGATGTCAACTGCTGTATGCGCTGGTGGAAGGTACTAAAAAACGAAGCACTTTTTCTCAGAGGTCATTTTTTTTCGGAGAATTTCGATCAGACGGCGCGGATCTCCGGCTTCCTATTTTCTATGGGATCTCCGGCTTCGCATTTTTTACATGATCGCCGGCTTCACATTGTCTATAGGATCTCCAGCTTCACATTGTCTACAGGATCTCCGGCTTCAGGTATTTTACAGGATCTCTGGCTTCAGATGTTCTATAGGATCTCTGGGTTCAGAGGATCTCTGGCTCAGATATTCGTTAGGATCTCCAGCTGTAGATTTTCTACAAAGATCTCCGGCTTCAGATGTTCTACAGGGTATCCGGCTTCAGATTTGATATCCGGCTTCAAATTTTCTACCGGTTTCAGGTTTTCTATAGGGTCTCCGGCTTCACCCCGCTCAAAAGGGACCCCTATTTATATACCTGGTGTATACTTAAGTATATATACTTTAAGCAGTACAAAACCTACACTCGACAAGAGGTTCACTTTCTTTATTGTGGCGTTTTTCGTGCTGTGAGTGATGTGCACTTCTGGCCGTCTCACCCTCGTTTTGTTGTTTGTCTTTGCCAAACCGCCTCCGGACCGCTACGTACGCGCAGACGATATCGCACCTCCAGCTGTGCCCGGAGGCCGCGGTTACTTCCCCGTGGGGGACGCCAAATATGCCGCCTTGACGGAGGGTGAGGCTTGCTTGTTTTGTCAAGCATTTTCGGAAGGGCTGTGATATACGATCTACCTCGTTATATATATTTTCATTCCATATAGTATCTTCGTCCTTCTACTCCAACTCACTCCCTCCCAAGTAGTATCTCAGACCCGGGGTCACAAAGCAGGCTCTTCCCCCCCCCCTCCCCACTATACTGCTACGCTACGTGCCTTCGTTTTTATCCCCACTGATGCTCGTCGATTTGCATCGTGAGTTGGCTAATCATTACCAGTCTGTCCGGAGTTGTAAGCACCGTTTGGTTGGACCAAACGGTGCTTACATATCCGGACAGCGTGGTAGTTGGCTCGTAGGTACTGCAGCTCGTTGCGTGCGATGATTCGCGGAGTGCTGCGTCCCTGTGTATCTGATTGGCTGGCGTGTTTGTGGCTCCACGTAAAATATGTCTTTTTTATTGACAGGTACTACTCGTATTAATACGTGGTACCAGTTGTTTTCCATTTAGTTGGCTTATTTCGTCACCCAGCTATTGATAGTACAGCCAACTCACAGCCCTCATGTTTGTGGCATATGCATATATACGTGTAGACCATGGGTGCACACACGGACAGGGGAAACACGCCGAGCGCAGATGAAAACCGAGGGATGCTACAAAAAAAATGTAAACAAGCCCTCCTTATAGGTGGTGCTTGCCGTATATATTTGTTTTTGTCGTTGGCCCTCCTCCTTCGTCTGTGCAACTAACTGCCCCTTCGGAAATCAATCGGGGCTTTTGCCATGACACCGGAAGTCCTCTGACTCCGGCCTTCTCCCCTGTCGGAGTTGCCGCGCTATCGGCCTCATGTTGATGTTGTATAAGGGGGGCACAGTAACCAGGACCCGCGATGGAATAAAAAAAACACACACAAGTCCTATTTTTATATACACTATTGCACACCTCGGACAGATCATGATCTAGATCATCGATTCCCACTTGATGATCTAGATCATTCGAGGCAGATCTATTGCCTGGTCTGTACCATCTAGCTCATGTTGCCGGGTGGAAGCCGTATGATCTTCACGATCTAGCACATGTTTCCTTGGGTTGGATCTGTACGGTAAAGGTCCTGCGCAGCACCTCAGAACGGTAGGTTAGTGTCTAGATGATCTAGATCACGATCTGTCCGAGGTGTGCACTATTGCGAGGGAATTTACCCTTAGCAATATTAATAGTAGTCAGGGAAATAAATACATACGGTAGTTTTTTTTGTCTATGATATCGCCGGTTTTAAATTTTAAGGTTATGGCTATCCCCCGAAATATATTAGGTTAGGATTACTATTCCCCCGACATAGGGGTCGGATCATGACCCGCGAAAAGCCCTGCATTATACTATTATACCACTCCGTCCGGAAATGTAAGGACCGTTTACTATTAATAATATGAATCATGTTGATACAAAACGGACAGAGTGGTAAGTAAGGCTTACACTGAGTTGAAAAAATGGTTAACCTGACAAGCTAACTCCAGTATATAGCCCAGGGGGCAAACTTCGCCAAACACGGCATCGACGCAGGACATGGGTTCGACTCTCTCGCTTTTTTTTTTTTTCTTCTTGTTTTTCCGTTAATTTTCAAGAAACATCTGCCTGTGTTAGCGACGGGCGTCTCAAATTCTGTCTCCCGGGGCCCTCACGCTACGTAGAACCAAAAGTTGGGTACGCGTAGATGCCCACAACCAAACGGTCTACGGAGGTCTATCAAACGATACTTCCCAAAGAGGTCCCGCCATTTCGAGGGGGGGGACACATAGTGAAAGGGCTTATGACACTCTGGGTTGCGTATCCGAGTGGGGGGCAAGCTTATCATATCCGGGGTTGGATAGTTCGCTAACAATGTATTTACCCCGGCCGTCGCTATATAGTCTAGCCAATTTACCACGGGAGCTCAGTATAGGTAAGTCCGTCATCATTTGCGTCGTTTGGTGTACCGTACCGCAGATGACATCCCCGCCTTAGCCAATTTACCACGGGAGCTCAGTATAGGTAAGTCCATCATCATTTGCGTCATTTGATGTACCGTACCTCAGATGACATCCCCGCCTCGTGGTGCGGCAGTCCCAACACCGAGTCCCTGAAGGATGCCCAGGCACGGTCGTGGGTGTTCTGGAGGGAGCGCATGGTGCCGCGCGTTAAGGCGGGCAAGACCGTGCTCATCTGCGGACACGGGAACATAATCCGGTCGATGCTCAAGCGCCTGGACGGCATCCCCAACGACGTTCTCAAACAGGTGAGTGGTTTCGTGGTGTTTTGAGTGCGTCTTGACTCCTTTTAGAACTGGACCCACGCTTTTGGATACTAACTACTTGGAATTAGTGTGTGATATATTTTTAGAATAGTACAAGGGTTATAACCCCTCTGCGGTTGTAACGCCTCTGCGGTTAGAACCCCTCTGCGGCTTCGGAGGGAAAAAAATGTCGAAAATGCATACCAGGTGACAATCACGAACTGTAAATATCGGAGAGCTGTACCACACGCGCTCAACATCCTCTACCGCCCTGTGGTACTGGCAGACTCAAGTGTGTTCTCAATGGATTTTATGTTCAGCCGGAAATCGGTACGTACATAAAGGAGTTAAGACTTCGTGCATAGGTTTCTAGTATTAACGGAGCCCCCCAATAAGTAGGCCCACAAACGGGGGGAGGGGGGGGGGCAAATATCCTTCTCAATTCTGCCCCGAAGGACGCAAATGTAACTTCACGTCTTCCTTGGGAAGCGTGTGGAAGAACCACCCGCGTTGTTTAAAACATCCACATCTATCTGGAGTTCACATCGCTATTTTCGCTATACAGTCGCCGATGGTTGGTTGGCTCCATGGGCCTCTACTTATTAGCGGCCTCGGTAATGGTAGTGTGGACTACTGACGCATGCTACGATAGAGGTGGCACTTTTGGAGTTTTTTGTTCCTGACCAACGGGGCTCCTTAACCCAAAATCATCCGAATGTCATTCTTGTTTAGCAACAGGATTTTTCTCATGCCTAGCCCATGAGTTTGCTCATCGGGCTGCCCTTCCAGTTTACTCAGACACAGGTTTCGGGTGTGATATGGAGCGCTCCTAAATTGAAGAGCCTCAGAAAAAGGATGGTGCACCTCTATCGTAGCACGGGTCGGTTAGGGTTAGTGTTAGTTCTATTTGTCTCCTACACAGGGTGTGTCAACCATTTTGTCGAATAAGTGGTAAGCTACCCTCTCCCGATCTATTACGGGAGACCATAGTTAATAGAACCTACTGTAGACACAATAGGACCTACTGTAGACACCAAAACCTATATATTTCCCTATTTTTGCAAACAACATTTGGTCCATAGTTAATAGGACCTACTGTAGACACAATAGAACCTACTGTAGACACCAATCATATATATTTCCCCATTTTTGCTAACAATATTTGGTCCTATTTACTATGGTCCCCCGTAATAGAAGGACGGAATGTTTGACCGTCTTTGCCTGACTCGGTCAAGAAGGCCAGTCCCAGTCTTTGTTCCTTCTCAAGATCAGCTCTCGGCTGGCTTTGACGCTTTCAAAGCGGTTTTACGTTTTACAGCCAGCAGCGTACAGCAGCACCAGGTTCCATATCATACCCGTACTGCTGTAGCTCGTAGCAGCACGAGACACGAGTATAAGCGGTAGCAGCTGCGGTATCACGGTATCGTAAATGGGATACCACTGCGCTGCAAGCAGACAGGTAAAGCCTACTCGTAGCCTCCTGTGGTTGGGTCGATCTTGCTGGGATACCAGGTATGATGATACTGCTGCTGTACCTGTGTCTTGCTCGTGGGTCAGTGCGTGTATACCTGGTAGCATTTGCTTGCTGTTGGTGTTCTTCCGGACAAGCGGCTGAAAAAATTTCAGCTACAAGCAGTATTATTATACGAGTACAAGTGCCACTCGTACAGCAGTCGTCCCACTTTACAGTGCGGTGGGTCGTCAAGCGACCGCAACCGCTCTAAAGAGGGACCCCGCCCTAAATCGGTTTAGTGCGGTACCGCACTAAAATGGGATATATGGGGAAACCTCAGGTTGAGGCTGCGTACTCGTCCGTTCCCCTCGCCGCCTCGGCAAGGCTTGCTGCGAGGCATGCCCTATCAGGCTTGTAGCGAGTGGGGTAGGTCTTTCTGGCGGGTGTAAGGCCGGACTCACCCT
>JAYJME010005075.1:0-10398 GCA_036873775.1 Costaria costata
GTGTCTACAGTAGGTCCTACTAACTATGGACCAAATATTGTTAGCAAAAATAGGGAAATATATAGGTTTTGGTGTCTCGTACAGTAGGTCCTGTTGTGTCTACAGTAGGTCCTATTTACTATGGTCCCCCGTAATAGTAGTGTTCCAAGGATTTACCCTGAGCTTGGGCAATTCATCGGTTTTTTACCCATATAGCTCAGTAGGTGTCACCTTCACACAGTTGAAAACGCTAATATCAATAGTAGTCTGAAAAAGGCAAACGGGGCTGCCGGGGGATTTTCCCGACGAAAGATGCCGATTCGATTCAACGCCACACATCCCCATTATTCCTTTTGTCTTTTAACTGTTTCCATTTTGCCCCCGCCCGTCTCAACTGGGAACGTTCTAAAAACTCCGCTCCCAATATGACGCCACCAGGTGATACCTACCGACGACGTGTTGTGGAGGAGCGGGGAGCACGCGCAGACGGCTTGTCTCGTCCTGGCCGGTTGCCTCCAAGCGACGACAGCCGAACATGCCTCGGTCGTCGGGGAGGGGGGCGCCGGAACAATTGAAATGATGAGGACGGGGAGGCTCGTGGTGAGAAAAAACGACGAAAACACGCGGTCGTTTCGATCCCATGGTCTAGCTACACAACGAAATACCATGGTTGTAAAACATAACCAGAGTTCCACTGATTTTGGGTAGGCGTTGACCCATGCTACGATAGAGGTGCACCAACCATTTGTTTTTCTGAGGCTCTTCACTTTAGGAGCTCCATATCACACCCGAAACTGGTTTTGAGTAAACTATAAGAAGGGCAGACCGATGAGCAAACCCATGGACAAGGCATTATTATAATTTGGAAAAAAAATCATGTTGCTAAAAAAACAAGAATGAGATTCGGACGGGTTTGGGGTTAAGGAGCCCTTGTATTCAGAAACAAAAAAGCCAAAAAGTGCAACCTCTATCGTAGCACGGGTCCGTTCTTCAGTTGAGGGACTGCCCCCCCGTCAGGCAGAAATATTTTTGCAAGCAAAAAAAACGCGCTACCCCCCCCCGGTCGTTGCGCGTGTCGTTTCGAAGAAAGTTCATGTGCGCTCGAAATAACGACGAATGTGGGAGGAGGGAGCCACAGATCAGCCATCACATTACAGAAACTCACGATGGTATGCTATATAGTTTCGCCCTTGAGCTCGAGAGAAGGAAGGGCTGCCACCGCAACAGGTTGATGGTTGGTTGACCAAAGTAGGGGGCGACGACCACGTGTGCAAAGCACCCCCCCCCAACCCCCCGCGCCCCCCCCCCTGCACCCTGTACGTCCATTTCCACGCCTAATCGGCACGCCCACGGTTTGCTTGCGCGACACGTTTTCAACAGATTAGACAAAACTGGGCATACTAGTTAGAACCCAGGACGGACCCTAAAAGCTAAAAACCATACATACACCTATTTTGACATTATCTAATTTTGCAGGCCCTTCCTCGGGATAGATCCCGCCGGTCGTGGAATCGCGGCGAATCAACAGTAACAGAGTGACGAATGAATACTAAACAATGGCAAAAGCCCCATAAGAAAGACCAAATCACGGCGAATCGAACGGCGGGTGTTTTTTTTTGTTTTCGAAGTAGGAACCGCGGTATGGCCACGGGAGTTTTACCACGAGATTTTGTTGTTCTAAATATTGTGGTAAAAATCCCGTGGCCATACCGCGGCGTTAACTTCGTACAAAACAGAATCACCGTCATTCGATTCGCCTTGGTTTTGTCTTTCTTATGGTGTTTGGACCATTGTTTATTCATTACTCGTAACGCTGTTATGGTTGATTCACCACGATTCCACGATCAGCGAGATTGATCTCGGGGATTGCCCTGAATTTTTGAATATCGTGTTTAGAATATGATTATCTGAATCTTCGGAAAATAAAGATATTGAAAGTTGGCCGTTTGGAATCCTAATCCTTACATCTTACTGTAAATAAAAAAAATCAAAACACAAAAGATCGCCGCTAAAACGCGAATTTACACGTTTACTCAGGGCACCGTTGCACACAAACTGGCGTGTGAATTGTTGCCTCGGTTCTTTCAGTAGAACCATTGGCAGCACCCACAAAAACAAAGAGGCACATCTCAAAAAATGAGGACCCCTGTAATGAGTAATCAGGTCTCTCTCACTGTATACAACCAGGAGGCTTTCTTCCCAATCCGGGGACGCCCTTCTTGCGTCCCCGCCTTTAGCTCCAAGATTGCTGTTGTAGGAGCATTCCGTCGTCGCTTCAACTCTCACATAGTTTGGGATCGAACCCACGACGGACCCTAAAAATCATACACAGCCCTATTTTACCACCTTGAACTACAGTTCTGACTACTGTAACGTTTCACATCATCACTAAAACACGCGAGCTGCTGAATACACATCCTTGCTGCGATGCATCAACGTCAGGGTTTACTGGGATTGCTGAGCGGAAAGCAGCATTCCCGAACTGTCTTCGCGCAAACCACCTCCACGGTTGCGCTGCTCAAGGCTTCCCAAGTGGAGACGCTCGCGCGCGTCGACCCTACGGTGTTGGTCATCCTTCAGGTGAAACAAAAAGCGAAACGAGTGCAGGAGCGCTGCTGCAGTGGATGTCTATCCGTGTAAGGACAAAGTCGAGATCCAAAATAACAATGTTGCTGTGAAAATAAATATAGTACTCTACCCACTAGCCTACACGTGCACTACCCTGGATGTCTGTACGTATCTAGACAAAGGCGAGATCCGAAACAATCAACATGTTGTGAAAATAAGTATACTGGTCGCACTGTACCCACAGAATAGCTCACATTAGTCACCCTTCTAACCTACACGTGCACGACCCTGTTTCTGCAGCGTTTTCTCAACGTTCAGTGTGTTGCTTTCGTACGTATACCTTCTCGAACATCGAAGCCGCGGGGCACCTTTTCAGTCTGGTTTGCACACACAGCACGCCCCCACGGTGTCCAGGCACAGTATCATCATGGCGTCGCATCGCGGGTCACTGTTTCGGCTTGCCGTGCCATCAGTAATAACGCGACTACACCATCCTATCCGTGGCGGAGTAGGTGCAACAAGGGGGGGCAAGGCATGGCTAATATCTGATGAAACCAGCCCCCGTGTCGACTTACAAGGCAGGAGTAACAGCCTGTGATGTCGTCAAAGCCGTACCCGTAGAGACTATGCGTCGTTCACCGATCAAAATACAGAAATGCCGTTAATCTCTAATCCATGGTTTGGATACCACCCCCAACCCCCCCCCCTTCTCTCTCTCGGGGGGGCGGGGAAGCACCGGTCCTAATGTATCTGGTACCTGGTATCCCAAAGGATTATCGTACGAGTACATAGCGCATATATATGCAAATGCACTGACGACTGACTACGGACGGCACCCCTTATATCTGCTCTTCTCACCGCAGGCCATGGCCTTGACGACGGCATACGATGCCCCCCCATCATCGGGCAGACCTGCCGCGGGCAGAGTACCAGGGTAGACTATTAATAGTGTGCGACACCCTGCTACCGCCCGACACGCCTTCTTCGACGAGCACAAAAAGGGCCTGTGAAATCGCGTGCTTCTATGCGCACCGGGTATTATAGTCCCCGCAAGGAGCAAGTCGGACTAGTGAAAGCGTGCATTTTTCGACATCCGGCCTATATACTTTTACGCCGTATGGCCAGGCAAACGTCGGCAACCGGTGGGCTACTACTGTAGTATAGCGATACAACTTTCTGGCCCCCAATATTTTTTGTACAGGACACTTTGCATGTACGTATGTGTGTGTTTGTAGGCAGTCGTTCGGCAAGTTAGGGAGAGAGAGATCCCCATAGCAGCATTAGGAGAACCGTGGCTGCAACGTGCACGCACAGCAGTAGTGATGCTGCCACAGTGGAGCAAGCAGCGGGTGCGGTGTCTCGAAAGCTTGGTGCGGGAGTCATGCAGTCAGCGCATGTGGCTTCTCAAAACACGTGTTGACCGCAGCGCCTTTCAGCAGCAGCGCAGGCCCGCTGCCTCAATATCATTGTTTCGAGCAATGGTACTGCATACGGTACTCGGTAGGTTAGTACGCATAATGCGCAGCATAAGGTAGCACACAACACCCAGGCATGCTCTCGCACGTGCTGCGGACGTCATCGTAGACAGGGTTGGGCGTCGAGTACTAACTAACGACTGCGAAGAACGTGAACGGCGTGTGTGTGCTGTGTGCTGTTCGCTGTTCGTGCTCACTGCGTGCACTCGTAGCCATCGCACCTAATAGTAAACGAGTGGAAACTTTTGACACGAATCGAGTGGGAACCTTCGAAACGAACACCGTGGGACCCTCTTTTTCGCGGGGTTGCTACTCGCGTCACCACCACCCTCTTCTGGACGCATGGCACGGATGGTAGAGGTATGGTTCCATGATTTGTTTTTTTCTTTCTGAGGCTCCTCATTTGAGGAGCTCTCTACAGTACCTCAAACAAAAAAGCAGGCTTCGGGAAAAAATTAACGACCGACCCCGATGCACAATCCCATGACCTAGGTATACGACGAAACATATTCCTAACATGTTGACAGGATTGGGTAGTTTTGTTCGGTTAAGGCGCCCCCGTACGCCAGAAACAAAAATCGCCAAAAAAAAGTGCTACTACTGATACCACTATCGTAGCAGGCTTCTTCTGTTTACCGCAGAAGTGATAAAAAACACATCCTACACCGGAAACGCCTAGAGGGAACCCGCCGTGTCGGTGGGTCTCCCTCCTCCACCCCGCCTACGCGCGACAAACGAAAGTATCTTCCCTAATCCCTTTTCTTTGTACGACCACGGTACATCCTGCCCCCCTTCCTCGCCTACTGCATTTCTCGCGGGGCACATACCCCCGCGCAAATGCTCGCCCTCTCGAGGCCCTGTCCCTACCGCCCCTACCGGAACTTTACGAGCGTCAGTCTCCTCGTGCTCAGCTGAGCCGTTGCTACACACGCTGCGGGTGCCCTCCCCGAAATCTCTGCCCTGGCAACGATCACCGTTATCTGCCGGACCATCATCCGGCCCTCTTCTCCTTACGTGGTGCGGCTTCACCGCGACCCATTCGGGGCAAGCCCAGGCTCTGCCGTCGCCGACCCGAGCTCGCAAATCGTCGGCGCAGGTCGGATCCAAAGCGCGGACGTGAAACGCCTCGTTGAGCTGCCGCAACAGCTCCTCGTGCCGTCCTCCTCGCTTATCGCAGGTATCGTCGGGGCGGGGGCGGCGGCGGGGTGCGGTCGTCGTTCCGGAGGAGGGAGCGGCGTGAAATGAACGGCACAGATAGAGGGGTGGTAAGAGCGGAAGTATGAACATACGTCGCTCGAAGTTGCCGACTCGCGGGAACGATTCTCAAGGCATGACAGGGTTGACGGGGGGCACCGGTCGGACATTGGGTGTAGCAAGAGCTCAAAGTAGGTGGGCACAAACCCCTTCGTTGAGCTCGCGCGGCGCGGCGTGGACGTCTATACACCGGGAAGGACAACCCTGCGTCAATGTGTTCGCTCCGTTGCGCTCTGCATCTCGATACCATCAGCTATCTCGCAACACCGCAACAACAAGATATATTCTCTGGCAATGGCCTGCCGCAACCCGCGAGATGGCCTGGTGTCAAGAGGCTGCTTTCCGCCGAAGTGTCAGGGGCATGTGATTCGATGGCCAAATGAACCATGGCAAGTTGTACACGAAATGAGTCCACGAAATTCAATTTCCCGTCGGATTGGAGGCATTAGCAGGCCCGACGCACCACTCCCGTCAACCTACAGACGTACCAACATCGTTGCGAGGTAGACGACGGTCGTGTCCGAGCACAAGCGCCGATCGGAGAGTGTGGACACCAGCGCTGGAAACGTCGGCTCGTTGTATATAACGTCGGCACCCTGTTTGGTTGGTCGGTTGTCATGGCGAGGCAAAACACGCAGGAGACGAGGGGCGACAAGTGGTGCAGGAGCGCCGAAATGTCGCTGCAAAATACGAGAGTCTAGCGCACACCATCACCATCATAACGCACAAAAATAGAGTTACATTTGTTTGCTCCATTACCTGGCGGTCTTCATGGAACAACAGTTTCAGCATAAAGTAAATGTCCTGTACTCCGAAAAAAGTCAAGCAAAAAAAAAACGACGATGCGAAGAGGCTGCTTAAAATATACTTCGTATGAAGTACCTTTTTTATCACAGACTCAAAAGAGCACATCACGATTCACCATGGGTGCTTTCGCCCCTCTCACCACAATCATATCAAAGCCCTGCCATGCCGGCCCTTCGCCTTCCACCACCTCCGCTGCCGTGGACGCTGCCGCTGCCGCAGCCGCAGCAACAGCGGCGACCAGCCCGGCGTCAGCCGAATTCCCCCAGCAGAGCTGTCGAATCGCTGGCCTCTTTAACTCCCCGCCTACTAGCAGAGGCATGCAGCGACTTCGACAGGACTCCTCGGCCTTGTCACCATCTCGACCATGGCTGTCGTCGTCTTCTGGCGGCCCGAACGTTGCTTGGGTGTTGTGTTCAAGGATGGGCAATGCCTCCGGCAAGTCGGTCATGGTCACCTGGCGATGAAGCGCGCGGCGCGATGACCAGGGCGGCCAGGACCAAAAGTGCATCAAAATTGCGATCTTCCAACGGCTACATATATAAAGATATAGCAGGATCGTGGGAATCTGCCTGCAGAACTCCTGAGACTCTATGCAAAAGCACACCCTGTCAACGCTGAAAACCTCTACGTACTACGGTGTAGTACCAGTAGAAGACACCTACCTACCTTCTGCAGGATACACCACGATATCTCTCGCGGGAAACAGAACAGCACGAGACACGAATAGGGGGGGTACCAGGCAGCACAAACCACCGGCGTTCGCACCTCAGCGCCAAGCAGTGCAAGTGTGAGGCCGACCAACCCGGTCCCCGCGCCCAGCTCCAGGACACGCTTGCCCCGAAGCCAGCCGACGGGGAAACAGCGTTCATCCTGTGACATTCGAGCGCAGATACGCACAGCAAATGGGTTGTTGCGGTGGGTCGTAGCTAGTGGACGCGCGTGGCGCATGACACATCGGGTGAAGCGTGGGACCACACGACAGGCGGGTGGCGTGGGGAGTGTTATGGTAATGGAAAAAAAGCCTTAAAGCCTGGAATGGACACTATGTTGGTAGGCAGGTACAGTGGCAGGTGCAAGGAATGCGAGAGCGTATCTCATACCGATAGCACCCGTGTCCGTACTGCCGTGCCATGTGACTGCGACACACTTGCCAGTCATCGGAAAGCGTTGCATACCGGTCCGGGAAAGGAGCACATATCGCCATTCGTTGCAAACTGTCACACATCGGACAGATCCCGATCTAGATCATCTATAGATCCTATATCTGTTGTTATAAGATGTTGTGCAAGATCTGTGTAGTACAGATTCAACCCAGGAAACATGTGCTTACAGTAGATCATGCAGATCACACGGCTCCACAACCAGCAACATGATCTAGGCCATGCAGATCAGATCATATAGATCAGGGACGATCCGTCTGCCCTGAACGACACAGACCATGAATGATGGGGATCTGATCTGTCCGATGTGTCCAATTTTTTTCAGTTTTTTTGTACCTACGAGGAGCTGGCTGACTGAGTAGTTCTGGCGAAGAGATCTACAGCCAGTGCCATTCATACCAATCTCGTGAAGGTTGCGGGGGTTGGGGGTGTGCACGGTGTGGTGTAGGTACAGTACAACAGCAGCGGTACGGTTTGTTAGATTGAATAGCGCCGGCCGGCTATACTCGGTTGGTGTGTGATTTATGAGGTCTTGTCAGCTACCAGGTACGTACTACCTGGTACTGTGCAGCACTGGCACATGCCTCTCTAATATCTCGGTTTTACCTGGAAAAAATGATGCATCCATATTGCCGCCTCCCACACGGTGTTGGAGAAGTTTTCCACCTCCCAGCGGTGCCCGTGGAGGTCTTGCGTCTGCACCACCTTTCAGATATAGCCAGCAGCATACCACATCATGACAGGAACCAACATTGAACAGGGCTGCCTGTGCCATGGTGCTCGATTGAGGATGCTGCTCATGCGTAGAGCTTTGTTGGTGAGCAACAGGCAACAGACTCCTATAAATCTAACTTGAAAAGTACGGACTGCAGCTCTACGAGAGGGACAGGCAGAAGGTTTTCGCAGCAACTACTCTGTCTGGTATCTGATGCTGACGACGATGGCATGTCTGTTGAGAGTTACACAGCAGTAGCGTGAAACGGTTCAACTATCTGTTGCTATGCCCCTGGGAACTGGGAACAACAGGACGATCAACATTATGTAACAATTTAGTATCAACCACTCAACTGGTTGAACCCACGGCTGTCGTATACTGGTACCCGGCAAGTATTATCATGTTATAGTTCCATGCTACTGCTGTGCCATGCTTCAATTGAGTGAGTGCTCCATCCATGTTGACATTGACATAATCGCATCCCTACGTAGAGCCACCGTAATTGAATTAGACTATCATAGCTATATCATTGCCACCGATAGCGAAAGATAGCAAGTCAGCACGATTTACCGAGTAGTACCGTGCTCGTGGTACCGTCCGTGCCGTACCGTGCCAGCTCTGTCGACGTGAAATCGTAGCTCCGGCCGGCTCTCTCTTTCCCAGATCTCTCGAAAGAGATCGTCCAAGCTTCCGCTACTGTTCTCGTCGTCCTCCGCGCCTTCGTCCGTGCATTTCATCTCCACACCAACCCACAAAGCTCGCTAGCCTCCCCTTACTACCACACCGGTATACGAGTACTGATCGGCACTCTATTACACCACACCCGTGCTTTCTAGCTAGCTGGGCACCCTCGCTGCGACGTACCGGTACCTCAAACTGTTCGCGGGACTGTCAAAATCACAACCACAAGAACCGAAAAACAAAAACGCCTTTCATTCTCTTATGAAACCTTCGGCGACGTAAGACGTGAGCAGACAACAAGCAGCACTCACTGGCTCCGCAGCTTCGGCTGCAAAGGACTTCTTTCACCATGGGAGGAATGCGAGGATCAAGCCACAAGCGGGTGCCCGTAGCGCTAAAGCTTCCGCAGCTGCAGGTTAGTTGCTTCGCGTTTCTCCTCGGCAATGCCACGGATGTTCACGGGACCCCGCTTTCTCCCACTCAACGCACCATATGATATGTTACCCCTTGCTTGCACATTTCACACTCTTTTGCAGCTTGTAGTTTGCAGTGCGGCATACCACGGCACAACCCATGTACGTCGCAATTTACGGGGTGGGCGGGGTGAGGGTCGAGGGGAAGTGCTCTCGATACGAGCCTGTCGCAGGGCGAGTCGGTGTTGATTTGTTTGGTGGAGAATCCTGTGCTGCGTTGACTTGCTGCTGCTGTGTTGTTGTGTGGGCTTGTCGGGTTGAGTGGGTGGGAGGGGATGGGGGGGGGGAGGAGTTGCTCGGATACCGCCTGCGATGCTCGCTGCGAACACGAGGGTCGCTGCCCGGCTACAGCCAAGTGTAGTGGTTCCGCTGCCGAACTCCATCGTGTAAAGGGGAAGGGGGCCATATGTTCCACTCTTCTCCCATGATGTGACTGCTGGTGCACTCCCGGACAAAGGCAAGCCTCCCATATACGTACAACACGAGTAGCAGCAGAGTGCAACGCGAGTATCGCTATGATACGTACGTACTCGTGAGTAAGTACGTACCAGTACCAGGTCGCAGTACCAGGTCGTACTGGTATACCAGGTACTCGCAGTTTTTCGATCTACAGCGTGGGCATACTTAAGAAACGTCAAGTTGGAGTCGAGGCTCAAAGTCTTATTTTGTGTACCCTCACCAGCATCACCAGCGCAATTTCTTACCAGGTAAATGATACCAGGTAACAGGTAGTTTCTTATTTTTCTAGGCTCAAATGCAACCTTTGTGAGAGTTTCTTGCACAGCAGCATTTACCCTACGAATATCATACGAGTACGTATCTATTATATGTACGCGGACCAACGCGGACCACTTCGCCCTCCACTACGTGAGCTGAAGGCTCCCCGTTGCGAACATTCGGAGTCAACGTCCGTCCCGACCTCCTCACATCCTCCGGTTGCCTTGCCTCTATAGCAGCACCCACGCTTCAACAGCGGCGCCCTTGTCTGTGCTGTATGGCTCCAATGGCAACTTGCTGTTTGTGATTCCATCAGCACAGAGCATGAGATCGTAGTCATACCCACACCTACAGGAACTCTGGTGTGTTATCATATATACGGGGATTTGCGATTGACGGGGCGTTTTGCTTGGCGCGACCCGGTTGGATCGACGCCTTGCTCACTGCTGTCGATGAAACCCTTCCGCCCCCCTCGTCATACGCCATGCGCGTATCGCGGGGGTGGAGGTAGGAGGGGTGGGAGGGACGGCGGGGCTGTGGGCGTCATGTGCGTATGATACCGTGGGGAG
>JAYJME010005076.1:0-10397 GCA_036873775.1 Costaria costata
ACTACTTTCTAAGGCACTTCCACGTTTTTCTAGGGTCCCAGATTAAACTTTGGCGCAATAAACCAGTTTTCTACGCAGGTTCAGATTTTTTTAATGTTTGTCAGAACTGGGGCCAGAAATAATGGATATTTCCAGACTTTTGGATGAAAATCATGATGCCCTCAGAACTGGCAACACAGACACACCATCAAACTCCGACTCTGGAAAAACGGAAAACTACTCCAGAAAACCCTCGAAAAACTCCGGGGAAGCATCCTCAGGAATCTACCGGTGTTTTTGACCGTGCCGCCGAACAAAACAAGCATAATGCCTAACGACTCAGCTCCTGGAGCCCAAAAATAATTTCCCATTATACTTCGCACTACCCCTGTTTCTAGTACGAACTACTGTAGGGGGTGACGCAAAAAAAAACGTTCCTTTCTCGTACAGATGTTAACAGCGTGATGGGGTAGTATATGTATTCATAGTAATAGTGAAATCATTCATCTGCCGTAAGAAAACGACGCTGACTGGTATCATATTCACTCGTAGAACGTATGATTTATACTCGAGGAAGTTTAACTGGTACCAGGTGCAAGGTATGTTGAACCAAAACACAAGGAAAGACTGGTACGAGTAATAGAGCGTTTGCGCAAAAAAAAAGGGGAAATCCTTCTCTTAAAAGTTGTCCCGAGGGCTCGATTTGCGGTAATTTCTGGAAATTCAGAACGGAAAAAGCGCTAGAAAAGTAATGAATTTGCTTATTCACTTTCCAAAATTACTTCTACATATGATTGGCCTACGTGCCTCGAGTATTAAGCCGAAATACAAGGCCTCCTCGAAGCGCAAGGAAACCGAGCACCTCAGCCGGCCGAGGGCGATCGTTTGTCGCGCGTTTTATCCGCAAGTATTTCAACCCCAGCACTGCTGCTGCTGCAAGCAGCAGTACAGCAGTAGCAGCAGCAGCTCGGCGGTGTGAGGTTGCCACTGTTCATGCGCTGAGCTTAAGGTTGGGCGCTGGGCGGGGTTGGTACTCTCTGGCGCGTTGTGAGTGCGTAAGCCTCGCGCTGTCTACAGCGTCGCTCTTAACAGTGTATGATAAAAGGTCCTACGTAGGAGCTTGTTGCGGTGCTTTTCATTTGCTGCGAACATTTTTGCTGCTGCTGCTGCTGATAGCTTTTGCGTACGCGCAGCTGCTTACCGATGCCTAGCAATAGCAGCGGCGGCACTGCTCTTAGCTCTGTTCCCATTGCGGCTGCCACCATTGCTCTGTTACCTCGGTGCTTGCTTGGAGCATTATTTGCGCGCTAGTTTGTCTTTTCCCTTTTTCGTGGTATCTGGTCATGTCGCCATGTCATCCATTGTATATTCAATTTTCATTTTCACGTTTGTCGCGACCCCGATTCCCCTGTCTGATACAGGATGACGGGTTTGCAAAGTCAGTTTTTGAGTGGCTTATACGCGAAACAATTTTTTTTTTTTGAGTGGCTTATACGCGAACACTAAAAAAAACAATACGGGACGAAATTTCACTTTTATTGGTGTAAAGTATTGAATTCCCCATAATTATTTATACGCAAACACTCAAATAACAATTACCAGGTATATACAGCAGCAGACAATTGCGTACTCGTATGATACCAGTTCATATCGCAACGGAAGTTCCGATAAATCGGAAACCGTTCGGGTAATCGTATCGGGAAGAAAGAGCATAATAAGGAGGCGACACGTCGAGCATGTATGTACCGCAAGCGCAGCACGGAACTCTTGGCATATCTAAGTCACCAGTTTCGCCGTACCCTCCTTTACTCGTTATGTTGTTCTAATATTCTTCTTTCAGTGCTGCTGTATCATGTACTACCAGATACCAGGGATCATACTACAACACACAACAACGAGAGTACGTACGTGTATTAATATTAATTTTTCCCTCCGACAATGTATTGTACACGATTCGGTCCGATATACATATAATATATGTACCTGGTATGTCTCTAGTTCCACTGAAGTCTCTCTCCTGTTACTCTGACACAACAAATAGCCCTCTTTCCCTTCCTGGACGGAAGCTGCACCACGGAGCTCTTGGCATTTTTAAGTCGCCAGTTCCGCCATATATGTTATCATACACTTCCTTTATCCGTTTCGCATGTTGTTCTGCAGTATAGGCCCGCGAACAAGAAAAAAAAGCCTCATAAAAAAGTAAGGCTCAATTTTGGGCTGACGCTAAGAAAGTTGGACTAAAAAATCGTACTCAGCCGCGAGTGCTACACTAAATCCTATATAATAGCCTATGCTCAAGGTGGTTCAAGGGTTGGCGTCACAATAAGAATAGGAGGCTCACTCCAAAAAGGAATTTCTTGTTGGCGGGCCTATGCTGTTGTACTCTTCTTCTTTCAGTGCTGCTGTATAATAATGTACCTACCAGGGAGAAAACAAAATAACGAGAGTACGTGTGTAGACATACGGAAGTAGTGTCGACTGTCGATCGTTCGCTCGCGACCGTCGTGTCCTTGTTCCACGAGTTTACTCTCCGTGCTGCTGTATCATGTACACCAGTTATCATAAAAACAACACAAAACACCAAAACTACTAAATGGTAACACCTAGGGAACAGCAGGGCAACGATTACCCTGCTATACAGTCCTTGAAATTGCACTCTGTAACTCAAAATACGAATTCGGAAATAACTGGGGAGTATCTAACCTCGCCAGCGACCAGAAAGAACAACGAGCTTTTAACTTGAATTCCTGAGAAGCGACACTATCAGCGCTGCAGTACTCGCAGCGAACCGGCGACGACAACGCAATCAAGAGGATTACACACATTACTCTTATACAATGTTGACATTGCTAATTCAAGAGTTTTGGAAAAAAAGAAAAATGCAAAAAAAACTCCTCAGGGTCGGTTGCTCAGGGGCGGCGAACCCAGCATTAAAAATCCCCGGGGAAAAGTGCTCTGGGTGAGGAAGAGATGACGTACTCCGAGCGCTTAAAACTGATCGGTTGAATCCCGCCGCACACAGCAGTCAACAGGGGAAAGTACTGGGTGAGCTCGATACAGGACCAAGAAGCTATTCAGCTGCTAGCAAGTCTCACGGCATCCATCGACTGCTGTTCATACCGGTACTGCAGGAGACGCATGCTAAGATAGCGGTGCACCTTTTTTTTTCGAAGGTTTCCCACTTGAGGGGCTCTGTACGCCATCCAAAAACAAACTTTGAGAAAATATTGCGAGCTTAACCCGATGAATCATCCCATGGCCTACGAGTACAGTAGACATACAACGAATTTTATAGCAAAACAAGACTGAAATCCCGACGAGTTTGGCTCAAGGAGCTCCGTTCAGAAACTGATTTAGCGAAAAAGTGCAAACTCTATCGTAGCACGGGTCAGGAGGTACTGCTGACTTTGCGTACCTCGACTGCTGCTTGTGTGGTTGGACTACTGTAGCCCTTCCTTTATGTGCCGGTACGAGTATACAGACAGACTACAAGCCTTATAGTAAGGCACACGAGTACCCTCCGCGTTTTCCGCAACGCATCTCCTTGAAAATCTGCTGTACAGTAGTGCAAGTAACATTCTACAGCGAGGCCAATGGTAGAGGATATATATATATATATATATTATATATATATATATGCTGTTGTACACGATATATGCACATGAGTGCTGCTGTTGTAGTCATCCAACGAACAAACAAGGAGCGTGCCAATAATCTAACATACACCCAAGGCGAACAGCGCAAGAGGAGAATCAAACATATCCTAAGGGAACAACAGTGACAGGAGGCTCTAACTCAGTTGTATAGCCGCGAGCTTGGGGCTTGGAGCCGACGGACCAACGCGCTTTGGCAGCGGGCGGCTTGGGTAGCTTCACAGGGCCTGCGGAGACCATGTCCACATCGATAGCGCCACCTCTCCCACGCTGCCCGCTCCCTGGCTGTACGTTCTCCTTGTCCTTCCCTGGTATGCTGTGGGTGAGGGCATACTCCGAGCCTGCTCGGCCGCGAAGGCAGCCTTCAATGACAAGACGTTGGTGGTTGTGGTGGGTTCTGCCGACTCAAGGTCAGCGTCGGCCTCGCGTACCTTCCAGGATTTTGATCGACACCCTCTTGTCCACTGACCTCTGTGCCATCTTAGGTTTGTATGTGATGTTCCTGCTCACCAAGCCCTGCACTACTAGCCCTCTACCCTGGGCAACTGAACCGCAACTTGTTGCTCAGGGTTAGGCACTGGTTGGTCTGGCTTACCCTGGGCATCTAAAAAAAGAACCCCCTCAGGGAAAGAAATAGCCATCAACGTCTTTTACGCGGCGAGACTTCGATAGACCCTGACCCTGAGCACTCTCTTTTTTTTCATTTCCGAATCTCGAAACACTCTATTCTATTTTGTATGTTTGATCCTAGTATGTAATCTACTTCGTATGAATAGTATATTTAGGCGAGTACTGTAGTGGTACACAGCAGCAGCAAGCAACGGCCACCGGAACAGAAAACAACAACTAAAGCGCTGCAGCAGTAGCAACTACAGTAGGAATGGGTGTATCTGTGGTGACCTGGTACATAGTTGAAGGGTAGCTCCCCGCGCAGCTGTCACACAAAAGTATTGGAATTCGCCCGTACCACCGACAATCCTTACACAAAAACGACATACCGGGGATCAGCACGGCAATGTCATCTACTGGCGCTGCGCTACAATTTTGGTATTGATTCGACTGTCGTGCGCCTGTAGCACTGAACAGCAACGACGAGAGTCAGCGCAGCCTTTCGCGACAGTTTCGAGGCACCGCGGTCGACTCCTTCAACGGAGAAGCCTTTTTTCAGCGAGAAGTGCCGGTAAGCTACTGTAATTATGCCATATTTCGATCGTACGCAAAGAGGTCAATAGCGCGCGAGCTGCGCGTTTACACACAAGGCAGGCGTAGATTTTAAACCTACATCGCTGAGGGTGGCGCACCTGATCGCGGCACACGACACAAGCCGCGTATTTTAGAAAGTTATAGTATCCAGTCCACTCTGCATCGTCGGCCATTACGTGTCTGGCCAACGATGCAGGCTCAGGCACAAGCTGCTGCGTTTGTCCGAGGGCATCCAGGGGGGGCGCTACACAGTCCAGTCCCCATGTGCGGCGCATGACCACGATGCGCTCTCTAGCTCGTGCTCGCGGGAGAGTTCACAAAGTTTCGGACTGCAGTAGACTCCGATACGGCTTGTGTATTTCGTGAAATTTTGAACGTATAGCTTCCAGGCCTTCAGCGTTGCTCTTGGGACTCCTTTCAACTGCACGCAGCACAACTACAGCACGTATTGTACGAAATGTGTCCTTAACTTTATGCCACTACGCAGTGTTCCACACAGCTCTCCCCCTTTATGCCTTACATTCCCGCAGTGCGCTTTCTAGCCCATGCTCGCGGGTGCCAAGCGCTCACATGCACCCCGTCATCAATAGCCGTTCTGCTCTTGCAACCAACGTGGTCCCAACCATTGTATATACCGCACCGCTGCAGCAGAACCCGGGCGACACGTTACATCATCAGCGTATCCAGGCATACAACCGGTACTCCTCGGTAATTATAATTACGCGGTTGGCTCGTTCTACGGCAGGGATAGCTCCTAATGCCTACGAGTATCAGACTCCTCATTTGAGGAGCTCCCGAAAACAGTTTTTGAGAAAACATGTATCATATCCTTAAGCCCGATCCACAACCCGATGGTCTACCGTAGGTATTATGCAACGAATCATATATCCACAAACACAAGCAAGCGGGATTCCAACGAGACTGTGTGGGTGCTGTAGTTCCCCAGTTCAATAGCCCCGTCGGTCGGAAACCCTTTTGCCTAAAACGTGCTACCCCTATTGGAGCACGCGCGTCAGCTTCGAAGCCTGAATCACCGATCGTGACACCTTGCTGCCCCAGCCAGCGCAAGCCAATTCTTAAATTCGGCGTCAACTACTGGCTTATGATAAAAAAAGCGTACTCGAGGCAAGGCCCTACACGCTTGACATATGAAAACAAAGCAAGGGAAGGCCACGCGCAAAGAGCAGTCTGTGGCCATCCGGTCCGTTACTACCGTATATACCTCAGCAAATGGCATGCGGCTGTGGCCTCGAAACTACAGTAAGGATGAGCCGGTGGGGGTACACTGCATCCACCCTTCATGAAGAATATGATATTGTCGTGGCCAGCCCAACTTATCAATGGGGGCAGCCACTCAGAGCCACACATGTTCACACTTCCCCGCCGATCGTAATGTAACCCGTCGCCGACACTTATCAAGCAGGAAATCGCAATATACCGCACCAAGAACTCCTATATGACCCCTCTACAGACGCAGC
This sequence comes from Costaria costata, assembly GCA_036873775.1. Classification (NCBI taxonomy): domain Eukaryota; class Phaeophyceae; order Laminariales; family Agaraceae; genus Costaria; species Costaria costata. Next base: position 6,314 of record JAYJME010005076.1, read on the forward strand.
AACACTGTGCGAAAACAAATATGAGGCTTGGGAAACAACAGGTTTCAACGCTATTACTACTGCATGTTCTGTTCAACAATACTTTCAAGTAGATCGTCCCTGGCTGCCGGCACGACGCCAAGGCCGCGGGTTGCTTTTCGTGCTCTCGGCCGCGGGGCACGCAGGGGGGCCGCGTGGACACACAGCTCAAGTTTGAGCCTCGGTCAAGGTCCGTGGCACATGCTCTGGGGGTTCAAAGTCGCAAAAGTGGCAAGTAACCACGGGGTGGCGTTCTGACTTGGCACCGCCTCGCCGGTGCCATCCAAAACCCCTTCGAGTGTTTTTTCATCGGCATGAAGCATGATCATTTGTTTTAGCCCCACCGCATGAAGAGAGTACCCAATACAGCGCACAACACGTACTAGATAACAAGGACTACACCGACTTGAACGAGGTACATATCCAGCGTCGACCATGCTGCATCCCTCTGTGCAGCTCTCTCTGTGCTATGGGCAGCTGAAAACCCGAACTGCGCATTTTAGTTTCGGCATTTTTTTTGGTATCTACGCAGATCTAGTTCATATCTACACTACGCGTTGCACTGTCTGTCGGCCGATTTAAGTATTTCCTGCCGGATTTACTGCATCACACCGTAAAATCGTTTGCCGTTGAGGCAGTTAAGGGACAACGGCAGCCGCACTTCGAGTCCTTTTTGGGAAAGCTACGGACTTTGTTTCTGTGTGCGTGCGTGTGTGCGTATCTGTGCATGCCATTCAGAAGACAAAGCTGGACGACTTCAACCCACACTTCCTCGGAATTTTGAAAAGCACCCGCGCAGTACAACAGCTGTACAGCAGCAGCTGCAGCGGTACAACACCAGTGAACTTCGCATAGGCGAATATATATTTCGTAGGTAGCATGTTTTTGTACATCCTTTTCAACTTGCGACACCCCCGGGATTCCAAGTCAACAACATTCCGAAGGGAAACCTTCTAAAATGTAATTAATCGCCCATGATGGTTGACCCCTATTCGAAAAGTGTTGACTAGAATAGCGCAACCAATATCGGAACGGGCACAGGATAACAAACATATATTTTACAAACACAAGGAGAGAGCGTCATGCGATGCCCTCTCTTGCCGGTACAGGGAAGAGGCGGCGTGGTTCTATGCTTCCGTGTTCTTTCATAGCGCTCTCGGGGCAATAAACGAACTACTGCGCGAGCCCGTCGCGATGTACTTGGCTGCATCGATTTCTGCTTGTACCGTAGTGTGTCCAGTGGAGCAGCTCATGCTGGGCGTCTTGCAAAGCGCGGCATGGGTATCACACACCGTCTTACGTTTACCCCCTTTTTCAGCTCTGTCCGAACAAAATAAGGTCGAATTGGGCTGGCATCGGTGCAGTGCAAGCTCCGCGACGATCAGAGAGAAGCCAGAGAAATTGGCCCGATTCCACTTTACTCAGCCGCCTTTACGAGGACCGCGTCTAGCTTTTGTTCGAGAGCACCCAGTCGCTTGTCGATCAGCTCCCCCATCCGTTCCTCTATCTTGGCCGTCTGCGCAATCAATTTTCGGTCGAAGTCGCCGATCGTTGTGTTGAAGATACCCTCTAACTCTTTTGGTCCGGCCTCATCCCCTTTGCGTTTGCCATGATCTCTCCCGGTCCCGGCCGCCGCGTCCTCTACTTGCCGGGACAGGTCCGCTGTCGCCCGGACGAGGTAGGACTGCAGCTTATGGATGTGATCCTTCGTCGTCGCCTCCAGCCTGTTCCTCAGCAACTTCACATGTTCCACAGTCGTACTTCGCGTTTCTTCATCACGCCGCACGTAGGGGTCGCTCATAGGATCGTCCAGATATCTCTGCAGCTCGCGAACCCCGAGGCCTGCCAAAAACAGTTCAAAGGGCAACAGGTCCAAGCAGACAGATAAGTGATCATTTGGGCATAATCAAAAATATTGAAATGTGGTCATCTCAGTATGTTTTTGTCAAGCTATCGTGCAGGTTTGCGACGCCGCACGGACATCGCCCAAGTCACGATCGTCCCACCCTATGATAGCGCAGCCCAGCGCTACGTCGGAAACGTTCCTGCATAATATGCGTGCATAACCTTAAGCATCGACCCTGATCACAGTTGATTAGGTTTCCCATGGCCCAAAGGTCGGCCCCCTTCCGAGAACAAACAAACATGGGCCGCACGAGTAAACAGGTGCGCGTCACTGACCTCTATCCGCCTCTTTGAGCATGGCCACGACAACGTCTTCACACGCGTCCCCTTTCGGTTCTTTCGGTCTGGTGGAATCGTCGAGGTCCGAAACAGACATACGTCGAGACTTTCCCGGCGCAAACACCCTGTCCCCTCGGCGACAGCCCCCCCGGTTCCTCACAAGGTCAGCCACCGTCCGCATTCCCGACAAAGCACCCTTGATCCACAGAACGAGGAGCCAGAACGGAGCTCCCACCGTGCAACAGGCCACGGCAAGGAATACCCTCGCGACCTTTGCCCCGAACGGTCTCCGGGCGGACGTCTGCCACACCACGGTGACTGCCTTCAGCACCGACGCTATCCACAGCAGCCATCCCGCCGCCACGGCGATTGGCCCGAGCACCGCCCAGAAAACAAAACGCCCGAACGAGCGCTTGGTGTCCTGGTGAAGCGTGGTGGAGCAGCACTGGTCGATTAGCAACATCGGGAAGCTGACGATCCACTGCAGGAGATTGAAGGGCGGAGGAAGGCGGTCGACCTCGACCACGGATACGTAGTGCTGGATCAACCGCGCCTTGGAAACCTGGTTCGATTGGATCGTTGTTTACGGGTAGGGTGGTGGAATGGTCGATGGATGGTGTACGAGTGTACTTTGGCCGTCGTTTCTTTTGGGGACTTTGTTATCCCGTCCATTCCTGCCCGGATGTGCGTTGGTCGCGTTCTTAATCACTGTGGCTCTCGATGAAATTGAAGAATGCCTACACCTCGCAAGGGTATGCAGATAATCTGCCTGTACTCATGTCGTGCTGTTGTCGTATAGAACCCTAGATATCGTTATGGCGGGAAATAGTTTCAGGGGGGGGGGGGGCAGGGGGCAGCCATTTTACTGCAAGTACTGTTTACTCGAACTCAAACGCCCATGTTGATGCGCATACAAAGTTTCAATAGCCGCCAAAGCTGGAGTATACGGCCATATTTGCGTCTACGTTGCATCTTTGCAATCTACAAGCCGCCTCCGCCTGCTCACTCGCCTGCTCAGCTGCTTGTGTTTTTAGCACATATATTCACCCCCCACTTAAGACAAATAGAGACGTGCGAAAGTTGGAATGGCAATATAAAGTAAAGAAAATTCCAAATATGAGGTTGCCAGTCATTGGCTGATAGAGCTGTATGGGAGAAAGTAACCAAGGGGCGAGCTGGCATACGGTGGGATAGCGTAATCGATAAAGAATGGAAGAGTATAGGAGGAGACCCAAAGGATATGTTGGCCGTAGAGAAGATTGGGGAGTACAAGACAGAAATAGAAGAAAGGGTAGACATGAAGGAAAGGCTAGCGCTAAGAAAGAAGGTGGAAGGGAAGGAACACTTAAAGATATACGAGGTGTTAAGAGAAGGGATATGAATGAAAACGTTTTTGCACGGCCCAATGGACTTCGGGAGAACGATGAAACTGCAATTTCGTATAGGGGACCTGGACCTACCAGAAATAAGTAGGTATGACAGTAACCGGGAGAAAGAGGAAGTAGATAAACATATGTGCCCTTGTGGCAAAGCAATATAGGATATAATTCACATAGTGGGAGAGTGTGAAATGTACAAGGAGGAACGGGATGTGTTAGAAATGGAGATGAGGGAAATAGGCGAATGTGACATGGAGAAGTTTGGTACATTAGATAATAGCGATAAAAACGATCGCTATCGTAGGAGATAGATGGTGGCTACAGGCGGCGAAACAAGAAGGGGATGGGATTAGTAAAAAGTTTCTTTGTAATGTATGGAAACAACGTAATGAGCGCCCACATGTTGGAGGTTTCTCTATTCGGAGTAGGAACGGTGCTCCGTCTCGAAAGGGATGCGTGGTCCATGGTCAATGACTAAGGCAAGCAACAAATGATTACGCGCC
>JAYJME010005077.1:0-10395 GCA_036873775.1 Costaria costata
GAAAATATATAGGTTAGGGTGTCTACAGTAGGTCCTACTGTGTCTACAGTAGGTCCTCTTAACTATGGTCCCACGTAATATTACACGGATACGATTTGACAGATGTACGTATCACTTTCGATTTTATTTTGTTTTCTGGCTGACGAAGTTCCTCCCCAATATATTTGGAATCTAATCCTTGTTCTACTGTACTCCGTACAGCGTGTCGTATACGGGACTCTGTTCATCGGGTTAATTGTACTAGTTTGTTTTAACAAAAAGCCAATTTCTCGGTCACGCATGTGGAGGTCCTCCTTGAGTCAGGAAACGTTGGGTTCATCCCTAAAGGAGCATGCAAATTTCGGTTTCGTTGAGCATGTCACGTCAGGGTGAACCGCTCCCCACAAAACATCCTGCTTTTTCCAAGGCTTATCGCTGTGTTATATATTGATGCTAAAGCGGGGTAGCTGCGTTTTTGGTTAGTTTCGGTCCGTTTTGGGCGCGTTGGGGGTCAGGGTCAGGGTTAGGATTAGGGTTACGGGTTGGGTTGGGTCTACGCCTCTACCGTAACCCCACCGGCAAGGGCTTGATTCCTAGCCCGTTTATTTGAACAGCCTTCCTTCATAAAGATGCGCGCTAACAGATTGTAATAGGAGCTCAATGCAATCGAATATACTCCAGTGAAATTGAGAGCATAAATACGTATCAGATACATATGGTATGCTATACGGGTCGCAAAACAAACTAAGGAGGCCGCATACCGGTAGTACCCACTTGGAAAAAAATGTAGGATGAAACAAAGTCGACGTCAAAATCGAAATCAAAAGGGGAAAAAGAGAAAAGAAAAGAAAGAAAAAACAGAAAAACTATTAGGATAAACAACAACGCGCGCACAATAGAATGCGCAGGCGCTCGCAATCAGCGCGGGGCAGCGTGTACAACCGAGCTCCAAAACAAGCAGAGTCCGCCCCCAAGGAGGCCATTCAACGGACAAAAAAAGCGAAAAACGGTCGAGTGTTCGCGGGCAAGCGCGATCGAAGGATTACGCGCAGCTCGCAAAGACGAAATTCGACCAACTATTGTTTATAGATCGCACATCTGAGAAGTGGGGTACCTTGTATGCTTTTGTTAACGTACGAAATATTGTTTTTAATCATAACGTCTAGTGGGCGGTGGTCACAAATCAGAACGTTTCACAACGTCCGGTGCCACAACTAACCGTGCAACAAAAGTTGCCTCCCTTGGGCGCGGCTTGCTGCTCGCATACATAGCAGCAAGTGTGCGGAAACGAACCTATCCACACATACGCCCACCCACCCATGCGACCCCTGCAGCGGGAATAGGCGGGGCGTGATTAGCCACACCTGAAAGAGCAGCAGGTCGTCGCCAAATATGCAAATATGATAGTAGGGCGATCGAAGCTAAAGCTTACCGTCCTGTCTCATCGTGAAGATTTGCAGGGTTGAACTTCACCGTCTCCCGCCTCCTAGCGAAATGATTCACCAACGTGCCCCCCCCCCCCGCGCGCCAACGTCGTCGTGTTTTTGCTTTTTACCGTCCCCGTCTGGCCCTGGATGGCTTCCCGTGAAACAAGTCAAAACAGCAGTCGCGTCCCGCTCTCTTCCGATTAATTGGCACTATTAGTATGGCACGGAAAGGCAAGTCTTGGAAATTTCAACGAAGAAATCCCAGCTTAACCGGACCTGGGCCAACTGGCTGGTGCTATGGTTCCAATTGTTTATCCCGATTTCTCGGTCAAGTGGCTCAGAAATGTACAAAAAATAAAACTTAACCCCTTTAGAGCCGGAAACGGTTTTTGAAGAGAAAGCTTCATGGAAATAGTGTGGGATATGTCTTTGCGGTAGTGCAAGGGTTAAACTACTTTTTATTGACGGAGTAGAGCGTTATCACCAACCCGTATCGAGAAACCATACAAGCATAAAAGCTAATGGTTGCGCAGTCCTAGGGTACTAGTCTACTCGGCCGAGTGGCCCGCTAAGCGGCTGAAAATACTGGACCAAAATATGACGGACCCCTTCACCCTTGCAGGAAGAATGAAGTCCAAGGAACATACTCCGGAGATGCTGCCGGCTAAACAGCCGGCCGCAGATTGTGCGTGGGCACGGCTCTTCAAATGATCCCTCCCCGTCTTTGTGCATACACTTTTATACATCACAGACAGAGAGAACGCGGGTACACTGTTAATAGTATACCGTATATGTTTTCCACAAAATGAACCATTTTTTACGTTTAACAGCCGATTTTCATGCTTGAGAATTGCCGTTCGGATGAGAATGAGATTTTGTGTTTTTTTGCCCGAAAAGTTCACGCTTTGTTGATTCTGCTGAGGACCGAAGTCGACCGCACAACGCATGTTATACAATGCTGTCGAGACTCTAGGATCGGATAAAGTCAAGGGCGAATGATGGGAGTATGTTGTGCCGTTATACTTAGATATAATATGTCTGCGGATAAGATAATGATATTTCCCTCGCAGCGACGCTCTATACCCAAGCAGTGCTCCCCCTGTGTACACCATGTATTTCGTATAGCGTTTCTCGTATATGTGGTACACACTACTACTTGTGTATCATCATCAATAGCCCGTCGTCGTCGAGCCAAAAGTATAAAGACAGTGTTTGTTTGGCGCCATTCTCGCTTGCCCTCGCACTCGCTTGGAGCCATTGCCCCCGGGTCTGTGTGTGTTCAGCAGCACATACCGTACCTGATACGAGATTGCGTGTGATGTCCCGAATATTCTCTCAGTGGAGGAAATGCCAACGGGCGTTTCCCTGCTCCCATCATATCGCACCACCGCGCGTTCTTGAGCTTGCGCACCGCCACCCTGTCAGACACAAACTTCTTGCCGCCTATTACGGAGGACCATAGTAAATAGGACCAAATACTGCTACTAAAAATAGGTAAATATACAGGTTTTGGTGTCTACAGTAGGTTCTATTGTGTCTAGAGTAGGTCCTATTAACTATGGACCAAATATTGTTGGCTAAAATAGGGAAATATACAGGTTTTGGTGTCTACGGTAGGTCCTATTGTGTCTACAGTAGGTTCTATTAACTACAGTAGGGCCCCCCGTAATAGTGATGCTGCCTTATTATGGCTTCGGAGCCACTCTCGCTCGATGTGGAGCATGCGTGGCGCATCTTCGTCGTCCAGGAACAGTTGCCGGTACTTTTCGCCGGCAACGCTGAAGATCGGGCAAGGTCTCGTCGGGTGGTTCCACTGCTGCGGAGGTAGCACTTTTTGGCCTTTTTTTCTGGATGACGGACCTCCTTAACCCGAAATCGTCAGGGTGTCGTTCTTGTTTTCCAAAGTTGATTGTTTTGTATACCTAGGCCATGGGGTTCGGAATTGGATCGTACATTTGGTTGACTCAAAACCAGTATGTGGCTGAACTACAGAACTCCTAAAGTGAAGGAGCCTCAGAAAAAAACCTGTGAACCTCTATCGTAGCACGCCTCGGGGGGAGAACGTCGCCGCTTGCTGCTGCTGCTGCTGCTGCTGCTGATGCTGATGGGAGTCGACAGGTCTGGTCTCTCGTCGGCCAGCGACGGGTTTGTTGCCTGTATGGGCGCTGATGCTACCGGGAACAACCAGTCGAGCGCTGCGTTGCGTACACATGCATGCCGGCTCAATCGCGTAGTCACACGTCGCACTGATCCAGTCTGTTGCAACGTTGCGACCGTGCTGTTGCGGCGGTTGGCCAGGCTCACCGTATCGACCAGGGTGTTGGGGTTGGGTGTTTCGTGGCTGTCAAACGTCGCAACACCTACCTGCGTCGAGACTCGGTGTAAGGTATGTACATGGAAGGAGGCGCGTGGCCGTAGCGCGTAGCGCGTGGAGCGTAGTGCGTGCCAATTGAAAAAGTTGAAACGCCAAACATGAACAATGTTTCTTGATGAGGACCAAATTTACCCTATTTACGGCCGAGGTTTCTCCTACTACGAAAATTGAAATCCTCCTTTTGTTTTTGGCGGAAACTGTTGATTTCAACCATGAACCCACTCGTCCAGATCTTTATGGATTGTTTTTTTATTCATACGCCTTAAGGCCAAAAAAACAAAGAAAAAGGATAGGCATCGGATATTTTTCGAATAGCGCGGCGTGCGTGTGTAATCTTTTTGAATGAAAGCACTGGTCGATCAGGTGCCGTGGGTTCTTTTTTTATTGGTTCAACGCAGATTCTACGCATGTTGCGTATCAAGCCGCTGTACATCCCGCTGTACATCTGCCACAAATCAGAACCACATCCAGTAGCCCAGCAGGGAATTCCAACCAAGTCCAGCTGGAAGCTACAGCAAGGTGCGAAACGTGCAAGGTATCCGTCCTCCCAACTCACTCTCAACTGATAGTAGCCCGTGCACGCGCGTGGTGCGCGAAGTTGGACTGCAATTGCGCGGCGGTGTGACATGTTTCTTACACAGCAGTTTTGATTGAGCAGTCTGTTTCCGTCACAGCAGCAGCACCTCACAGGGCAAGTATATAGCTCGACGTCGTGCCCGGAGAGGAGAAGGAGGGACGTCTGGCGGCGCAGCAGTGATGTGGACGAGGAACAGAACGAATTCACCAAGGGCGTCCCGAACAGGTTTTTTTCGACACCTAACTGTCTAAAATGGTCAGAATGGAAAACAAATCGGATCACAGTGCTCCGATGTGTTTCCCATTCTGACTATTTTAGATAGTTAGGTGTCGAAACAAACCTGGTCGGGACGCCCTTGAACTCACAGCTAAGTATGTGTGTTTCATCAACACGTACAGTTGTAGGAAATTGTGTTCTTCACAGTAGCAAGAGCAACACCAGTCTTACTTTCTCCGCATGCCCACGCGGGCCGCGTGTATCGCGTTGTGCAGGACACCACGATACGTTGTGCCGCCTCGACGGCGACCACAGCCACAGAGCGGCCAGGCCGGAGTTAGCTCCACGCATACGACAAGCTTTACTTCTTCATTGTGCCTTGTCATACGTAGGGCTTACCAGTTATAATACTATGTGCAGAGTAACCGCGTGCATGCTTGAGAGAGGCAACGAAAACTGGCAGAAAATCCACGTTCGTCGTGTGTTTCATCAATCGAGACGAAATTTTGAAAGAACGCCAGGACGGCGAGTTCGCCAAGTTCGACAGCGGTGCTCCCGCGATTCGCCCTTGACTTGATCCGGCCTTGGAGTCTCGACAAACATGGTATACGCGTTGCACGGTCAGCTTCGATCCTCAGCACAAAAAAAAACAGTTTTGGCGACTTTTCATGAGCCAACAAAGTAGAATATCATTCTTATCCGAAAGGCAATTTTCAATTAAGAACAAACCGGCTGTTAACCCTTTTACTACCCCAACAAAGTATCCCATATTATTATTTCCAAGCAGTTTTGCCCCCAAAAACCGCTTCCGGCTCTAAAGGGATTAAGCTATGCCCTCTTGTATAAAGCACGAGTCAGCCCTAAAGAGGCTGCAGTGGTACAGTAGGTCCCATATAAGGATAGAAATATGGGTTGAAATAAGGCATGCCCTGTCGTGCAGCAAACGTCAGTCCTAAAGGAATTACACCAGTACGGCCTATTTAAGGCTAGCAAAAGGCTGTCAATAAGGCATGCCTGATCCTAGCAGTTGTCAGTCCTAAAAGGATAACACTGGTATGGCCTATATAAGGCTATCAATAAGGCTGTCAATAAGGTATGTCCTACCGTAGCACGAGTTAGTTCCCAGTGATATTTTGGCCAAACTGTATCAATAAGGCTAACAATAAGGCTATCAATAAGGCCTGTCCTATCGTAGCAAGCGTCAGTCCTAGGGAGGTTACAGTGGTGGGGCCTATGTAAGGCTAACATCAAGGCTAGCAATAAGGCGTGTCCTATCGTGTAGCACTCGTCGAGAGAGTCAAGAGAGGGGTATGCAGCACCTACCTACAGCAGTATGTTTTCCTATTGTAAGGCTCCTCGCACGTGAGTCGAGCTCTATTGTATTCCTCGCCGAGAACTGACCTCGGAGAGAACCGAAGGAGGTGCAACAAACAACCCGATCAGCAATGATACCATGCCCTGGAGGTGTGTAAAAGCACAAATGACACATACATGCTACGAAAGAGGTCACACCAGTTGAGGCCGGACGCTCCTCGCTTTAGGAACTCCGTATTTCACCCACACACTGATTCCGAGCAAACAAAAAGTGCAACCCGATTAAAAAAAACCACGACCTAGGTACATAAACCAATCTTACTGCAAAACAAGAATTGCAAAACAAGAATTGACACCCGGACGATATTGGAGCCCCGTCATCCAACAGCAAAAACGCCAAACAAATGCCACCTCTATCGTAGCACGCATCAAAGGGCATTCCAGCGATACCGCTAGATATAGATAGCTCCTCAGTAGTTGATGAGGCCCGTCATTCGGAAACATTTTCAGCAACAACGTGCCCCCGTACCCCGATCGTAAAAAAACGCCTCGACACAAAATGGTACTACTACTCCAATGATTGTTTCGTCCCAAACGTGCTACGTACGTACCCCTACTACTGCTGTAAAAACACGCCTCTGAATAAGCACCCATTGCCCGGCTATCTGTAGCCGCTACGAGGACACGTCACCACCACTGACGCATACCACGGTGGTTTTTTGTTTTTCGTCTAAATGGTTCTGATTTGTTCCTTCACTAGAGAAGGGAGCTCTACGCACCTCAGCCAAAACAAACTGACCGCCAGAAGAAGGTAACACGTAACCCGCCGAACAGCGACATCGACGGCTAGATTTGTTCAACGAAACATGTAATAAAGTACAGCTAATAGGGTTCCAACGATTATTAGGTAGTTTTGCTCGGTTTTGAAGCTAGCTAGCTATCCCCATCAACCTAAACATGCTGTCGAGAAGGTGCTATATAATAGGCATTCCCTATCGTAGCACGTGTCCACTCTCTTCCGTTACCACAGTCACTCCTCCGGCGCTGCATTGCGAGGCCCGGTCAAATCGATAGATCGGCTTATGTTCACTGCACTGCACGCTTCATTCGAAGTCAGAGGAGTTGTAGCTGTAGCTCAGGCCGCCGTCGTCTGCGCAACTCTCCATGCACTGAAGGCGAGCCGTGGCTGGTGCCTCCGGCAGCGAATCTAGGAGGGCCTGGAGGCTGGGGTCGACGAGGATCCCCGACCCCTGGAAGCAGGCATACACGAAACAGAACAAAATACGCGGTAGGGGCGGCGCGACGCGTGAACAGACGAACGCAGGCTACGATGGGGGTAACCATATTCAGCACGTTTTGGCCGAATGTTGTTATGAATGGTGGTGCTCTCGTCAAACGAGTATATAGCTACCGAATTTCAGTTCGTGCCTTACGCTCCTTCTTCGTGGTAAGCCTTGACCGTGGCAACCTTGTGATGTTATTCGGGTTCAGCGTACAATACTTCCTCAAAAGTACCGGTATGGGCTTTGTGTGCCGTATTGTTGTTGTTGATGTTGTTGTTCTGACATTAACCCTTTTAGTACACCAAACAAACCCCCACACTACTTCCAAGTAGTAGATTATTCCCAAAAGCCGTTTCCGGCTCTAAAGGGGGTCAACATTATGATAGGGGAGCTACCCCTTCCATTAGTTCAGGCTACTCGGGCGAGTGGCTCTTTACTTCGCTCAATTAAAATAACAACTTAAAACCTGTGATTATGGCTTAAAACTTAAAAAAAAGCCAAGCTCGCATAGATAGGTGTGCGCATATCGGGAAGCCAAAAAGCATCAAAGCTAAATTAAGACTTGCTAAGAAAAGGGTAATTACTCGGCCGAGCGGCCCTGAGCGGAAAATCGAAAACGAAAGGACCTAAAACCTACCCGCCCCACCGTAGCATAAGCAAGAAAGTAGGCACAAGGTGCCAAAGTCTGTAGAGCATACGAGCGGTTCTCGGAATGATGACGTTCACCCTTCATGCGACTCGACCAACACCTCACGGGCGCTTCGCGCGCTTGGTGCAAGCAATTAATGTATTCCTGTCTGGTCGGTGAAAACCCGACGTGCCCCGTCCCGGCATAGTAGGGATGCGAGGGTCCATGGCCATATGACTACGGCCATGCATGGTATGAGTACACCCCCCTTAGTAGTATACCCTACTGTAGCAAGACAACCCCATGGGTTACGAGAGGTGGGCATCGAACACTACATATATATTGGATAAGCCCCTCAGTTGACCAGTTCCATGCGCGAGAAACATTCCTGGCATCCAAAAACATGGTAAGGCACCCACGAGGCAGTTATACAGTATTATTACCCGTTCGTTGCTGTCTCTGGAGTGGCCACACCAGAAAGAAACGCAACTCATTGGTCGCTGTTATCCATAAGCAAGAATGTATGCACAAGGTGCTGAAGTCCGTCTTACTAGCGGTTTTTGGAAGGAATACAGTTCTATCAGCTATCGCTGGCAACCTCCTATTTGGCTTTTTATTTACGTTATAGATTTACCTTATAGTACCATTTCAACTTTCGCACGTCTCTATTTATTTTAAGTGGGTATATTCCCAGTTCTGCTCTCAGTACTGTATTACTCGTCGTACTTGAGCATCTTAGTATTTTTTCAGCTGCTGTCATCTGTACTGTTTCCAGTTGTTTTACGAACTTCGCGTTCCCTTCCCATACGTCTCCTGCATATTCTAGCTTTGGTAAAATCACAATCATCGGGATACATTTCTTAATTATTGTGTCAAGGTGCGAGTCTGTTAGGATCGCTTCCATCTTGCTTACGTGTGTTTTACCCAATCCGATTGCTTTTGTTATGTGTGCACCCCAAGAGCAGTCTTTGAGATCTCTACGCCAAGGTACGTATACAGGTCTACGATCGGTAATTAATCTACTCCCCACTTCCACTTAAAAGTAACCGGACTCTGCTTATCTTCGTTGCATACAACTACTGCGCACGTTTTTGCGTTCGCCGTCACTCTCCACTTCCTAGTGTATCCTAATGCCTTCTCTATTTGTTTGTGCAGTCCCTCGGGTGTTTCTGATATGCTCCCGAAATCATCCGCAAAAATTAACCCCGACACCGTATCTTCCCCCACCTTGGCCCCCTTCGATGCTGCTTCGACTGATACTACAATCATGTCATTAATGTATACCTTGAATAGATTAGGTGATAGCATACCTCCCTGTACAACTCCTTGTAGGATATCAACGTACTTCGATATTTTCCCCTTCCAGCGTCACAGTACTTCACTCGTACATTCCGTCATCTTCTTCATCATTCTCCACATATTTCCTCTGATCCCCATTTCCCACATTTTTTTCCACAACCCATTTTTCCATACTGTGTCGTAGGCCTTCTGTACATCTAGAACGAAACAGTACGTTGTTTGCCCCGCGTCTTTCCTGCCCTGGCTGCGCTTACTTAATGTGTACACATGGTCTACGCAGCTACGGTTTGGCCTAAAGCCTGGTTGCCCTCCGCTAATGTTTATTCCTTCTCCATCATTGTTCCCATTCTATCGTTCAAAATCTTACATAATGTTTTGCTTACTGTGCTTAGTAGCGTTGTCCCCCTATAGTTACCTGGGTCAGCATGGTCTCCTTTTTTATATAAGTCCTTCTCTCCACCTCATAGGTGCGTACTCGGTTTTCCCATAATATGCAGTTATACAACTTAACGCATTTCTTCTCCCCCGTACTTCATAAATTCATTCACTATTTGGTCTGCCCCTGCTGCTTGTCTATTCTTAAGTTTAGATACACATTCTTATTTACTTCTTCCCTTGTGAACTCTCTCTGCAACCCTTCTGAACCACTGTCTTCCCTTTCTAATGCATCTACGTTCGCTTCTTTCTGCCCAAGCGTTGATTTCCTTCTCGAATTATGTGTCGAACGTTTCGCTGGTTGTGGGCGTTCCTACTGGTAGCTTGCGGTAATGCTCTACAAGTACTTCCATTTTCCCCTTCGAACTACTAAACATTTCACCGTTCTGTGCTCTTAATGTAGCTATTCCCATGTCTGCCTCTCCTGCTTGTTTGCCCAGTATCCCTTTTTATCCCTGCCCACATCTGCTTCATTCCGCCATCAAAGCCTTCATTCGTTGTATTAACCCCTTTAGAGCCGGAAACGGTTTTTGGGGAAAAAACTACTTGGAAATAGTGTGGGATCATTTTTCCGGTGGTGGAAAGGGTAAACTACCAGTATGTTTTTCCATATTCCTTTCTTCTTCTTCTTCTCAACCATCTCTTTTGCTTTATTTCTAGCGATATCATACTCCTCCCATCCTGACATATTTTTACTCGATGTGTATTTCGCGTGTGCGTGCCTTTCTCCCTGCTTTTATAATAGTCTCTTTTACTTCTTCATCCCAACATTTTACTGCTCTGTTGCATATTTTCAACTTCTTCCCTATTGCTTTGGGGGGGGGGGGGTGTACTCATAACATGCACGGCCGTAGTCGTATTAC
>JAYJME010005078.1:0-10394 GCA_036873775.1 Costaria costata
CTATACTTATTCGGGGCCTCCGTAATGACACCTTTCGCGGCATGTTCACCTCCCCCCCCCCCCCGCTGATTTTACTGTGTGGCAGAGGACGGGCGATTCCCGTACTACGTTACGAGGCAGGTGAAGAGGAGAGGGGTACTGGTCGTGAGAGGCGTTGTGCCTAAGGACACCGCTCTCCGCTGGCAGGACTCTTTGCTGGTGAGGGATCTGCTGTACAGATTGAGGGATCTGCTGAGGGACCTGCTATTGCGGGGGACCATAGTTAATAAGGACCTGCTGTAGACACAATAGGACCTACTGTAGACACCAAAACCTGTACGTGTATTTCCCTATTTTTGCTAACAATGTTTGGTCCATAGTTAGTAGGACCTACTGTAGACACAATAGAACCTACTGTCGACACCAAGACCTATATATTTCCCTATTATTGCTAACAATATTTGGTCCTATTTACTGTGGTCCGCCGTAATAGGGGCCTGCTAGGTTGAGGGATCTGCTAGATGAGGGAGATCTGCTTGAGGGACTTGCTAGATGGAGGGATCTGCTACAGTAGATGAGGGGTCTGCTGAGGGGCCTGCTAGATTGAGGGACCTGCTAGATGAGGAGTCGGCTATTTTTTTTGTCATGTTTTCCATCCCGTTTATTATCTTCGCCCTTCTACTCCAGCTCCCTCCCTCCCTCCCTCCCTCCCTGGTAGTAACTCAGATCATCTAATGGTCACAAAAGCAGGCTCTTCTTCGCCCCCCTCCCCACTACGGCACGCCACTCTCATTTTTATGCCGCAGAGGGGCTCAGCATTCCCACCCCCTCGTCGATGCGCATCGAATGTTTCTGCTAGATTGAGGGATATGTTGGAGGTATCTGCTAGATTGAGGGATCTGCTAGGTTGAGGGATCTGCTGAGGGGTCTGCTAGGTTGAGGGATCTAATGAGGGTTCTGCTATAGATTGAGGAGTCTGCTGAGGATCTGCTGGGAGATTGTTTTTTAGGGGTCTGTCTGCTGAAGGGTCTGCTGTTTTTTTGTGTTTTGTACGCAGGTCGCAGTCGAGAACCAGGTTTGCTATTTGCTGTGGTGCTTCTCTGTAGTGTGTACTTGTATTGGACTGCTACTGCTGCTGTGTACTGGGATCTTCTAGATTGGGGAGTCTGTTAAGGGGTCTGCCGGAAGATCATCTTTAAGGCATCTGCTGAAGGGTTAGGGCTGCTTTTTTTTGTAAGTACACATCCGCAGTGGAGAACCAGGTCTACTACTACTACTACTACTACTACTACTACTACTACTGATTTGTGCTGGTGTTGTGGTGCTGTGTGCTGGCCTTATGCTACTACTGTGCTGTGTATTGCTACTGCTGTGTCCCTACTGCCACTGCTACTGTGTGAGCCTATTATGTACTGCTACTGTGCGTTCGTACTGCTACGCATAACATCGTGCGCCGCTACTGCTGTCTGCTGCCGCTGCACTGCTTCTCCCTTTGTCTCTCCCTCTCTCTCGCGCGTGCAGGGGTACCTGGAGACCAACGGGGTCAGCGGACCGCCTGGGGTGAGCCGAGCCGAGCCGGTGTTTTGTTTTTGTCCCCGTGACTTTCCGTGTTCCTTGTTTTTTTGCTTGCGTGGGTGTAGCGTAATACGTCGTGTGTCCTTTCGTTTAACTTAACATACCATTAATTGCTTGATTGATTGCCAGGGCTGTGAAACTGGCTGGACTGGACGACTAGTTATTAGTTGCTTGGCGACTTATTTACCCTTTTTTACTATCCGCTAGAAAGTATCCCACATTAGATCCAAGTAGTTTTGTCCCCAAAAACCGTTTCCGGCTCTAAAGGGGTTAAGGCAACTATAGCAGGTAGCCCCTTTTTAGAGACCCTATTAACATTAATAGTGCTTTCGGTATTGGAGGTCCCTTATATACGGACGTTCCTTATCAGGGTTGATTCCCGTCCCTTATTATAGTCAGTACATAGCGGGCTAAAATGGTGCCCATCGCGGGAAGTTGAGGTCCCTTATATACCGTTTTTTACCTTGTCGCGAGGTCCCTTAAAAAAGGGGCTACCTACCTAGATCACGATCTAGATCATCTAGATCATCTATTACGGGGGACCATAGTAAATAGGACCAAATATTGTTATTATAGCAAAAATAGGGAAATATATAGGTTTTGGTGTCTACGGGAGGTTCTATTGTGTCTACAGCAGGTCCTATTAACTATGGACCAAATATTGTCAGCAAAAATAGGGAAATATGTAGGTTTTGGTGTCTACCGTAGGTCCTATTGTGTCTGCAGTGGGTCCTATTAACTATGGTACCCCGTAATAGATCGTCTAGACCCTATATATATATCTGTCGTCTGTCAACGAATGGTTCGAAGCACCCCCTCCCGCGCACGGCTGTAACAGCTCACCGTGCGCACCTGCTGTGGGTGCCTGTTCCCTTTTGTTTCGCGATGTTGCGCATCCTATTGTATCAAGGGCGTGTGAGTTGGCTGGAGTTCCTCTATACCCGGCTGGATATTGTGTTGGTATGGCTGGCGAAGCCAACCAACTAACTGGCTTTTAGTTGGATAGTCGGCTGGCGCTGTTTTGCTTCATAGCTGAAAAGTATATCGTATGATAAAATAAACGCCAACGACCTTGGAAAGTGCCATCTGTTGTTAGCGCCGGCACCGTCGATGGCGATGGGTTTTCGATGCGGCGCCATGATTTGCGGTAGACCGCTCTGTTCCCTCTACATCTCTGAGCAAGTGGTCCCACGGGGAAATAAATGCGCACCCCGTAGCAAAGACGCCTTACATTAAAAAATAAACCCAAATAGTGGGGCAGCAGGCACCGCTGCAACTGACTATAATACGTAGACAGCTTATGAATAATACTACCCGGCTGGCGACTTCTAGTCATCCAACTCACAGCTGTAGCATATATATATATATATATATATATACTATGCGGGTATGTACCCGGGTATGCCAGAGTATGTATGTACCCTTGCATCCCATCCATGCCTTTCTTGCCAGGCGAGGGAAGTGTTTCGGTCAAGAGCGAAAGTAGGATACTTCGAAGCACATATATATATATATACTACCAGGTATGCGGTTACCCGGGATACACCCGAATATCACCATTGAAACAATCAGATGTGGTACCCGGGTACGCTAGAGTATGTACTATGCGGTTACCCGGGTATAATACCCGAGTATCACCGCTGAAACAATCAGATGTGGTGACGACACATGCTACGATATCTCTAGGTACACCTTCTTTTTTTCTAAGGTTCCCCCACTTGGGGAAGCTCTGCTGTAATTTTATAAAATATTGTTAGCTTAACCCGATAAACCATCCCATGGCCTACTGTAGGTTACACAACGAATTAGAATGCAAAATAATAATGGAAACCCCGACGATTTTTGGGTTAAGGAGCAGCTCCGTCGTTCAGAAAATGTTTTTTGCCAAAAAGTGCTACTATTAATAATACCTCTATCGTATCATAGCACCCTGCCAAACACCCTCTTGCATCCCATCCATACCTTTTCTTGCCAGGCGAGAGACGTGTTTTGGTCAAGAGCGCAGGCGCAAGCGCGGGAGAACCTGGGCGTGCGGCAGGTGCTGGCGGCCCTTAACCGGCTCTGGAAGCCGGACCCGTCCACCCCTGTCGACCTCACCAAGAGCCTCAGGTGCCGTGCTTTTTAGGGCGTAGGAGTCGGAACCCACGATGGATCCTGAAAAGCATGCTATTAATAAGTGCGTACAGCTACGTTTGCACGCATTGGGTTCTGATTGCTAGTATATGTTCCCCGCAATAGTTTTACAGCTTGGCCCAGCTTCGACGAAACATGGTTGTCTTGGCGATCTTCGACAACATGGTTGACTTGGCCCAGCTTCGACAAAACATGGTTGACTTGACCCAGCTTCGACAGCATGGTTGATATCATATGTATAGTCCAATTTTCGATACATGTTTCATTCCGAGAAATTTCTCGGGCGGTCGGAGTGAGGGGTTAGGGTTGTTGTGGTTGCCGCTCTTGCAGTGTTTTGTTGTGGTTGTCGTTTTTTGTTGTGCTTGTTGTGCGTGCTGTGCTTGCCGTGTTCGTTGTGCTTGTTGCGCTTGTTGCTGCTGGTTGTGCTTGCTGTGCTTTTGCCATGAGCATCGCGCTTTGTCATGCGCTTTTTGTGCTTGTCATGAGCGCCCGCGACCCCCCCCCCCCTTTCCTCGTGAGTCTTGGTGAATCCGTCGCTGTTTTGTAAGCTGCAAAGGTGTTACTTTTTTTTTGTCGATCAGAGAAAGTTTTATCGGTTTTTTGTCGCCGTTCTTTTTCGCAAAACAGGAAAAACGTCGGCGTTAAGTCAGTGCCGCTCTTATTTACACGATTTTTTTTTTTTTTTTTTTTTTATGTCACCACGCGAAAAGTGTCGTTGTGTTTTGTGTCTGTCTCCCTTCCGCTTCGGGGACGTGATGTTCATGGCTACGTAGGCGTGGTTTAAATCACGGCTGCGGAGGCATCCATCGCTGCAGCCCTCCCAGGCCCAACCCTGACCCGAAACGCAAGGCTTGAAACCCGGGGATGGCTCATAAGTGTTCCCGTCGTCGTGACTTAAACACCGCCTGCGTAGCCGTGACTATTACTCCTCCCCCCCCCGTACGCACACCCCCCCTCCCATCCTACCCGTCCAAGCTCCAGACCTCAATTCCATACCTATTTCCCACCGTGTCTTGGTGTTATTCGCGAGGTCATAATAAGGCAATTACCCCGCCAAAAGTAAATACCGATATGACTCATTTTGGCGTTCGTCGCCAAAATACCCCGGTCTTTTTGGGCGCATCAAGGCATCTTTTGGCATCTTTTGGCCTCAGATTTGGTGTAGGGAATGGTCAGTGGAGGGGTCAAAACAGTGGTCCTGTTCCTGTCGTACCTTCCAGCTGGTACATACCGGGTATACGCAATGTACAAACGAGTGATGTATGTACAGTAGTAACACATTTGTTCGTTACTGCATACAGTCAATCTACACGCAATGCACAAGGCAAGGGGCAAGGGGCGGGTGTAACCGTTGCTGTCATTGTAACCGTCCGTCCGTTGATTGGTTGATTGGTTGTTGCTCTGGCAGTTTTTGTGACCGCGCGTTCGTTGGAAATCCCACCTCTTCGAGCTTGATGGGGCGACACGCGGCGGTCATGGCGGGCGGACCCGGCGCGTCTCAGCGCTGGCTTAGCCCCCACCACAGCCAGGTGCGTCAGTAGCAATAATACTGGCATTGTAGTAGTAGTAGTAGTAGTAGTAGTAGTAGCAGTAGCAGTAGTATTGCAGTATTGTAGTAGTAGTAGTTCTGTAGGTATCATCCATCATACAAGAATGTCCATGAAACAAGAGGCATCCATAAACTTCCATACCAGGAAAAAAAATTGAGCCTCTTGACTACGGCTTAGGATAGATGTTCCAGCGGTGGTCGTGTTGTTGATTGTTCACGATTTCGCCGCCTAGGAAGCACTTCCGAGGGTGGGATCTATCGTAATAAGGCTAGTCCTATCGGATTAAGGCTATTGCGCTATCGTAATGAGGCTACTGTAGCCCTATCGTAATAAGGCTAGTCCTATCGGATTAAGGCTATTGCCCTATCGTGACAAGGCTATTGCCCTATCGTAATAAGGCTATAGCCCTATCGTGATAAGGTTAGCCCTATCGTAATAAGGCTAGCGCTATCGTAATAAGGCTAGCCCTATCGTTGTAAGGCTGTAGCCCTATCGTAATAAGGCTATAGCCCTATCGAAAGAAGGCTAGCCCTATTGTAGCATTCTTCACATACCAGTATAAGTATAATATAATGCTATATGTCTTGTCGAACTCTCACGGCAGGCGTACCGCGACATCTTCGAGGGGCGGTGGGAGGACTGGGACCCCTTCATGGCAGGCCCGAGAATGAGGGCGGCGGGGGCGCCGTCTTCGTCTCCGTGGACAGGGGATGAGTCGGATGCGACCCCGGGGATGGTGGGAGGCGCCCCCGGGGGGGGGGAAACGCCGCAGCCGTTTCGACCGTTTCAGGGATACCTTTCTTTTGGCCGTTGGGGCGAGGTCGGCAATGTGAGCGAGCGTTTCAAAACATCAACAGCCATGTTTGTTTGCGTTACGTTTTGTCCTCGAGCAGGTTGGTATGCTACGCGTACGAGTACCTCATTGGTCGATTTCTTGTATTTTTTTTCTTCGCCGCAGTTAGGCTTGCGCGAGCTCGCTCTCCTCTTTTCCTCTTTTCGTCCGTTGTTTTGATCGTACTTTTTATAGCCGTTGGGGAACATTTTTTATAGCCGTTGGAGACACGCCGTTTTCGATGGACGGGGAGATAAGTGTTGGGACGGGGTGTGGTGCTCGGTGATAGTGCCTGTAGTTTTGCTTTTCAGTGCCGGATCTATATCGTCTCCCAACGTTGCACAACGGGAAGCACCAAAAATCCGAGCCCCGCGATAAAATGCCGCGGGTGTTTTCGACGCGAAGGACGAAAAGCTGCCCAGCATGTACAATACAGCTGCAGCGAGGCCTGAAAGCTGAACTCACTCAAGTGGCAGTCACTTACAATATGCTACTGCCACTTGGAGTATGTCAAGTTTTAAGGCCATGCTGCAGCTGGATTGTTGTACATGCTCCGGGTAGCTTCGTGCTTGGTGTCAAATATGCCCGTGGTACCGTTCGCGGGGCTGGGGGTTTTGGTGGCGCCGATCAAGCGGGGGACGATACAATACGATAACGATATGATGTTTATACGATAGGATGTGATATTTATACGATACGATAAGATAACATACCGTACCATACCGTACCATACCATACCATACCATACCATACCATACCACTCATATCATACCATACCATGACATACCTTACCATACCATGCCGTACCGTACCATACCATACCATATCATACCATACCATACCATACCATAAGATGGTATACTTGCACGACAATAAGTTACGATACGATACAATCTTATACTATTGAAATATATTACAAAGTACAAAATAGACTTCTTTTTTTTTTGCTCATGGTCATTTTTTTTCTCTTCCGAGCGCGGGTGTTTTCTCGTCCTTCCTGCTTGCGGGGCACGCAGGGGGACCCGCCTGTATGTACACCACGGCGCAAGCTTTGGCCCCGGCCGAGGTCCGTGTCGCGTGCTCTAGGGGTTCAAAGTCGCAAACACGGGCAAGTAACCACGGGGTGGCGTTTCGACTTGCCCCCGCCACCCAGGTGTCATAGAAACCCATATTCGCGTCGTTCTGGCATGTTCACATCCGAGCATGCGAGAGTGGAAGCATGGCACATGGAGCACATGGCGTAGGGAACGACCGCATGTCGTCGGATGGCACATGGATTCGTGGCACACACATAGATTCGTGGCACGCGGCACGTATCGCCCCCCAACGCTTCACAATGGGAAGCAGCGTCATCAAGAATCCCAGCCCCGCGATAAATACCGCGGGTGTTTACGACTCGAAGGACGAAGCTACCCAGAGCATGTAAAAAAGCAATACAGCTGCAGCGGGGCCTGAAAGCCGAATACATCCAAGTGCACTTTTTCACCTCATGACACTGCATTGCACGACAAGACAAAAAAAAAAAAAACACCACATGACATACATTAAAATATATATATATATATATATGCTTTGCCTGGACTGACACGAAACTACTAGGTTTTAGTGTGGAAAAATCGTTCCTGCACGCCCTTGACCGACAGCGCACGTTTTCCCTTGTTTGACATGCCTCCTGACACGTTTTGGTCGATGGCAAGCAAGGTTCACATAGTCCCCACGATGAAGGCAGCCACGGCGTTCACTTTGCTGCGGCCCTTCATGGCGGACGTCTTCGAAGCGGACGCGGACGACGCTGACTGGCTGTGCGGGGCGGGGCGAGGGCAGGAGCTGCCGTTGTCACCCAAGTGAGTTCGGGCTCCTCTCGGCCTCCTTCGCTTAATCTCTGCTCGGTCACGTGGGTTGGTGGTTGATTGGTTGGTTGGTTGATTGGTTGGTTGATTGGTTAGTTGGTTGGTTGGTTGATTGGTTAGTTGATTGGTCGCTTGGTTGATTGGTTGCTTGATGGGTTGGTTGCTTGATTGATCGGTTGGTTGGGTTGTCGGTCGGTTGGTTGATTGGTTAGTTGATTGGTTGTTTGGTTATTTGGTTGGTTGATTGATTGGTTGGTTGATGGGTTGGTTGGTTGATTGGTAAGTTGATTGGCTGGTTGGTTGATTGGTTAGTTGATTGGTTGTTTGCTTGGTTGGTTAGTTGATAGGTTGGTTGATTGATTGCTTTGTTTTGGTTGGTTGGTTCGTACGTTGGTTGGTTGGTTGATTGGTTAGTTGATTGCTTGGTTGGTTGGTTGATTGGTTTGAGATCGGAAAAAAATCTTTGAAGTCATCTTTGCAAGCTTGGTGTGATACTTCCATCGCGCGTGCTACGCGGTGTGTAGGTTTTCAGAGTGATGTATGGTCTACAAATCTGAAGGTATGTGCGATGTATGATTCCATATTCCAGGCACAACGACGTATAGCAATGCTCTGTCCGGAAATGTAAGGCATGTTTACATGTTATTTTTAATACCGTAACGGTTCTTATATTTCCGGACATAATTATATGCACTAACTGACTAGTGACTGACTGCTGTTTTCCACTAAACGAAACCTTTTCGGTTCTTTATTTTATTTTTGTTTTTTTTATTTTTTCAACTTAAGGTGGCATCAACCGATCCTGGACGCTCTTGTGAGGCTTCCGCCGCTGCTGCCTGGAGACGCGGTATTTTGGCACGCGGGTGGGTCGACGTTACCCTTCCCTTCCCCCCTACTAATTGCGTGTGTATGTTGTATACATCAGAAGACAGACCAGATGATCTATCGATCAGATGATCTATCGATAGGTCCTATATGTTGTAGTAATGATAGGTTGTGCTGGATCTGTTATTACAGATCCAGCCCCGGAAACATGTGCTGTATGTATAGAGCATGCAGATCATGCAGAAGATCAGGCGACACCACACCCGGCAACACGATCTAGGCCATGCAGATTATATAGACCGGGGATCTGTCTGCGCTGAACGAAACAGATGATCAAATGATTGAAAATGATTGAAAATGATCTGATATGATCTGTCTGACGTGTGTCTGTGCGTGCGTGTGACTTTGCCCGAGTGCGTGTGTGTATGCGTGGGTGTGTTGTGTGTGAAGTGTATGTGTTCGTGTGATGTCTTAACATGAAACCCAGCACACACCCAGTGTCCGTGCTTTTACGTACGCGACTTCCCTCTTCTCCGCTTGTGCCAACGCCGTACATAACAACATGTCCGGAAATATATAAGGAATTTTTTATATTCATATCCTTACGCAAACGGTCCTTACAATCATGGACAGGATTGTGCGAAGTATATACAAGTATATATAAATATATCCACGACATCGTTTTGGCCATTGCACCTGTGTCAGTTGGACCCGTTTCTTTGCGTGTCCTTTTCCCTAAGGTATCCTGTCTCAGTACCGAGGATCATTTAATGTAAGTATTGGATTGGATGAGGCCTCCTGCGCCTGCAGGGGGTCCTCGTCTGGCATTCCCCCCCGCTCTGAGTGTACTCGCGTATTGTACACTCAGCGCGGGGTTAGTACCTCTAAATGATAAATATCTTGGTACACAAGCTTGTGAATCCTAGTCCTACTGCCGGGTGGGTGGGATGGTCTCAAGAAAATTCGTGCCCAGCTGTACTCACGAGTAATCGGGAGCGAAACAAAGAAGCGGCCTCTCTGTGATACAATTTTCGATACATTTCGATCAAATCTAGATGATTCCATGATTTGTATCAGATTCCATACGATATTATCTGGTACAATTTACTAGAGTATCCTGTCTCAGTACGGAGGATCATTTATTTTAAGTATTGGATTGGATGAGGCCTCCTGCGCCTGCCCGTGGTCCCGCCCATACTTGACGCAAATGGCCGGGCAATCCCGGTCTGCTAACACTACCACTGCCTCGCTATTACGGGGGACCATAGTTAATACCGGTAGGACCTACTGTAGACACAATAGGATCCCCTGTAGACACCGAAACCTATATGTTTCCCAAATGTTGCTAACAATATTTGGTCCATAGTAAATAGGACCTATCATACTGCAGACACAATAGAACAAGCACACCCGTACCTCAGGGGGATGTAACTTCGTGGTAACCCCGAGCAGGGCCTTGTCATCAATGCGCATGGTGTCCTGGCTCGGAGTCCCCCCCGCGCTCTCCACGCTCCGCTGTACCTCCTCTCGCCCCGACCAACCCGCTCGAGTCCACGGTGCTGGCTCCCGCCGGCGTAACCTGGACCGTGGCGATTCGCGCCGCAAGTTCACCCGCTCCAGCCGCCCCCGGTGCTCCGGGCGCAACTGTCC
>JAYJME010005080.1:0-10393 GCA_036873775.1 Costaria costata
GAGCGGCCGACAGAGTGCTCCTGAGCGCGCAGAAAATGCTCGTCCGTGAGGAAAATGTTAAGTGAAATAATTGTTATATATATATATATGTACAAGGGCTCCGCATGGGGGCCGGCAACTGCCGGCCCCCATGCGTCGGGTAGGGCAGGGCACGAGTTCGACAGATTTAATTTACAATAATACGCAGGAGTAAAATAAAGAAATGCCAAGGGGTGGATAATAGCTTGTAGTGCACCTGTTGTAAATGTTGTAAACATATTATAAAAACGTAATTGGTTGGATGACATGTACTGTAGGGCATTGTATGTTTGCCAAAATAGAAGAAAGAGTAAGCTCGTTTGAGAAAGAAAGGAAAACACAGACTTTGCATGTGATGCGCAGTTTGTGCTCGGGCTCAGGATGTACGTTGCGTGCATACAGTTTGTTTACACATTTAAACTGCCGCCGCCCCGAGCCGAGCTCACACACTCATTTTCTACGTCTCGTCTGCGCATGTAGTACATGGTCGTACAGACGCTATACCATCAGTCAATGCACTCGTAAAACTGTTCCATGCATAATCCATTACTATTAATAAAACAAATGGAGACGGATCGTACCTACCAGGTAACAATTAAAAATTTAGACCGCAATGAAGATCGATCCTCGACAAAGTACAGTACAGCAGTACATATAATCTAAAGTACTTGTACAATGCACAATACATATACTGCAAATAAAATATTTTGATGCCATTTGTCGTCCCCAAAAACAAAAATTCTTCATTTCTATATGATATGTATGTACAAAGATATTTTGCTCAACAGTACCTTCATACAGCAGATATTAGATTTCAGATTTTGGATTTTTTGCTCATCCCTCTGGAAGCAAAGGCTACTTCCACCAGAGGATCAGGTTTCGCTCGCCCTTCTCGAAGCAGGGCGACTTCGACCTTACAGAAACGATGACCCTTCGAGAGAGCGCGCTGTCAAAGGGAGTGCTGCTGGAGTTCAGAGTGGTCTTAACGCGGCGGTTGCTATTCCCAGGCAATCCGTCGAAAGAAACAGCAAGAGCTTTAATTGGTGTATTAATAGCAGTTTGTACAGTATAGTATAGCGTATGGCCCATCGCCGCGCTACCGGTATGTAGTACCCTGTAGTTATAATAATAAAAAACAAATGTTCTTCAAAACGAAAAACATACAGCCGACTTAGCGATGACTTTCCCCGACAATTTATCTCATGTACGAGTATGTACACAGAACAGCAGTGCAGCACTATACATTCAATACTATACTGCTGTAGTGTGCTGTATTTATTATAAAAATGTTGTTCAAAACGAAAAAACCCATACAGCCGACTTCTTAGTAACGCATTTCCCCCCGACAATTGATATCATGTATGTACACAGAACAGCACTACGTACAACAGCAATACTGCTGTACAACAGGCTCCAAATAAAATGTGATGACATGTTATTCTTTCATCGAGCAGAGACTCCAGGTCTCACTTTTCACTGTCGAAGCAAAGGCGGCTTCCATTCTGGTTTCGTCTGTCCCTCGCGAAGCAGGGGGGACTTCCACCCTATGTACAGCAGCGATGACCAATCGAGAGCGCGCCGTGAAGACGACTTGCGTGTCCCCACATTGGGACACTGAATTGCTTCGAGAAAATGCTGTACGGACTATATTAAACCAACAAACCCGGCGCACGACGCAATGGATGCTGGAAGATCCAGTTAAAGATTCTGCTGAGGCGAGTTGCCACTGCTAATTTCACGCTCGTTTGGCTCGGGGCGCTCGCGCGTCCAGCGGGAGTTAGCCACCGAAGAGGATGCGGCCAGGCGTTAGGGGAGTCGAGGGTCGAAGGCCGCGGCCGACAAGGTCAAGGCAGCGCCGAGCAATCGAGTTCGAATTTTCCGGTACTGAGCGCGGCACGAAAAAAAATCGCTTGCCGATCGCTGGCCTCTCGTGGAGCGGTGATCAATGTATACATCTATCTATACTGTCTCATGACCCTTTTATGTAACCCATATTGTTACTTCAACAACAACTACCGTGCTACCGGTTCCGGAGGATACTGAAGATAGCCCCTCTCTATGTGTACTAGTATGCACGTACCATACTACATGCATTTGACATGATATAACCCGTGAACTGCTGTTTGACATATATCCAAGATACTATACTGTTGAGACTACTCGTTATATGCGTACGAGTACACAGCAGCAGTGATATATAGACCTGCTGCATACTGCTGGCTTGCGTATATCACCTGAAAACAGTGTTATGGAACAAATCAATCAACACAACTCCTTGATGGGTACATACTGACTCCGTGCTTACGATGTGGTACGAGCTACTTGTATCAGAAGACTCTGTGTGTTATCAAGCAGCGACAAGATGATACTGACTACTGCTAACTGTATACGTGTCATCTCTAATATATAGGGGGTTGTTGTTGATAATCCTCTGGAAGGTCACTCAATTATCGACGACCCCCCGCAGGATAAAACATAAAGCACGGATTCCCCAGCATGGCAATGTATAGATCTAGATCTTTCCTGCTCGGCTCTTCTGAGAGACTTACGAGCGCACCTCTTGACTCGGTCGGATCATCGCCACATCGAGAGGTTGGTCGTTATTTATTGCATGTCGTAAAAATGTCGACCCTGCAGTACGGGTAGAATAAACATGAATGTCGTGTAGGATTGCCTCACATCTTGAACCTAGAGCTCACGATAAGTAGGCCACCATTCGTTACATTACATGCTGGCCGAGCGAAGCGAGCAACGCCGCACTAGTCCCCCTCCCGGTTGGTGAGGGGCCCGCTGGAGACGCCACCGTATGCAACACAAAAAAACGCGTTTTCGCTTAATTTCTCATCACAATCGGGGCATGTAGTAGGTATGATAGAACTCGTCTGGGCGTTTATTATCTCAATTTATTTTCTGGAATTGTTCGTTTGAATTATTACGCACGGGGGACCGTAGGACCCACTGTAGAAACAGTAGGTCCTAGTGCAAAAACAATATCATAGGTCCTAGGCCCCATTTTTTCCGACGCCACACTCCTATTTAGTCAACTTCGAGCTCCAGACAGGGGGGGGGTACCTGGCACTGTCCCCTCCGTCTACGCCTGAACAATATGTATATGAAAATTCAACCAGGGGATGGTTTAGAGCCACCCCCCCCTGACATGCAACCAGGGGACGGTTAAGAGATATCCCCCCCTTATTACAAGGCCTTCCATGCCACTACAAATTCGATGATGCTTCGGTGCGGAGAGATCACAGCCAGCCACCCTGCAGCTACAGCTAGCTGTGAATAATTGCGGCGCCTCTAACAGCAGTAGAGAGCAGCTGGTAGAGCAGGGTAGAGAGTGGTACGAGGGAGATATGAGCTCGCCCGAAGGTGGACCAGACAGCCTCGGAATGGCTTGGGACCAGCAGGCTTGCCTGAAGGAGCACTGCCTGAAGCAGTTCGAGACAGAGGAAGATAGCATGTATGTGGGTTGTGTCCTTGTGGAACCCACTTTGGGGACGGCTCTACTCTCGACGCTGAACTTGCTAGACAGCATGAGCCGTATCAACTTTGGGACGAACACCATGAGCATTCCCTCTACTCATGCGTCCCGGCTGTTGTTAGTTGCAGGTGCAGCACCGTTGGTTTTCGAAGCTATGACAGCTTGTATCCGACCAGAGGTACTTGGTACCTGGTACCTGATGGTACCATTATGTCCGGAAATATGAGGACGGTTTTACACTAATATTAAAATATAAATAACCCTTATAATACCGGACAGAAATGTATTACCATTTATTTAGGCCCGTATACTGGACTGTTGCTGTACAGTACTTGCATTGTAGGGGTGTATTCTGATACCCGGAGCTGCAGCAGTAGAAAACTGTGAGGCGTTGATTTTTGCGTCACACTGTGTTACACATTGTTGGCTCTCCGTGGGGACGTGAACGATGTACCAGGTATTAAACGAGCAACCTGCTGCTGTGGGTAGACCCTCTTGCTGCGGTATAAGTACCGGGTAACTCGTGGGTATCTCGGTATCTCTTGTACGAGTAGTTTCCCCCGTCTGGCCTGGTCGTAACTATACTGCGCTGCTGCTGTACGTACAGAGTACAGTTCCTGTACGTACAGATGCATTAATGCCTGGCACTTCAGCAGTAGGACACTCCAAGCTGTTTCGTTTGTGTTTGGTATTATTGGCTCAGGACACTCCAGCTCGGACACTCACATAAGACATGATGGAATGCCTGGCTGGGCCGAAAAATGATAAAGCTGTGCTGAATCTCTGAATTGCAAGTGCATACTATGCAAGCATGCATGCATGCCCCTTTACTACAGGACGGTATAGCCGGTACAGCACCCAACAAAGAAGCTATACTAATCAGAACACCACCCCGCACCACCAAGAGGTATGTTAAAGACGGAAAACAATTTTAAATCGCCTATTTTGAGCAATGTGAGCAAAACCACTAAAAAAAAGTAAATTTTGTTTTCGAGGTGTATGGGATCCGAATCCCCGTACGCCCCTGAGAAGCTTTGTTTTTCTTCCTTATTTTTCACGCGGCGCGAGGGTGGTCGAAACATTGTTTTTCGACACCTCACGTCGAATTATTCAACTTCGACCCTCCGGAGAGGGGGAGGGGGGGGGCTGACCCCGTCCCCTCCCTCTACGCCTGAACAATAACTATAACCTGCGGATGGACATCGTTGTTAGGAGAGGAGGTCTTCGGGACGCTCCTAACAGGGAATACAGGGAAAAGTCCATCCTGCTGGACGTCACCCATGCAGACCCGCAAGCACAGGTCCACCTGCGAGGAGGCAGTGCTGATCACGATGGATTAGCTTCCTCTACCTCCGAGGCGCGCAGGCGCCAACACTACGCTCGTCCGGGACATGTGTCCTTCGACGAACGGAGCCACAAACTTGCCGCCTTAGCGGTGGAAAGCTTTGGGCGCCTCGGGGTAGAGGGCAGCAATTTCATCGACCAGCTGGCAGCTAACGTCGATCGGGGAAGGGATGGGGGGTCTATGGCAAGAAAGGGGGTGGTAAAGGAGCACCTGCTCCAAATAATCTCGGTGACTACGCAGGTCGCCATTTCGAGGAGGGTGGCGCGCTTCAAGCTCCAGCTTAGGGACCGCCAGCAAGTAAGAAGGAACAGGGGAGGGGGGGATGATAGGCCCACACCGATGGCGTGGGAATGGAGCCTAGATGCGGCTTCATATTTAAGAATAGAACGCAATGAGAAAGAAGGAGCAAATACAACAAATAGAGTAGACAAAGCTCAAGCTGAAAGTTGGCACAGAAAGGAGGTAGACCTGGTGGTTTCCTTTTGTTTCCGAGGTTTTCTTCTTTCGGGATTGTTTTGAGTGATCAACGTTGGAGGTCATGCTGCACATTGTCGGATGGCAAGCATAATAATAATAAAGATAGACCGGAAGAATGTAACCGCATTCGGCCACATATTCCTCCCTCTGCCAAACGAGCCAAAACTACGTGCACCGTAACATTTTCCCAGCAAAAAACTAATGTTGAGCCCAGAACGTTCGCACCATTTGCATGATTTACACGGACGGGAACCAATTTTAGAAAGTAGTTTCCCCCCCGCCACCAATCTGCGACAGGACAACAACAAAACAACAAGCGAATGAGTGTTGGCTTCATCACCTGTCGTGCTTCGCGATTTGCTTGCGACCCCCTCCCCTCGCGAGGCGACCCCCCTCGCCCCCCGCGACACCGTCCACGACTCCGCGGCCACCTGCGCGTCCGCTCCCATCTCCCTCCCCCCTCACCGCCGCGCCTGCCGTCTGTGGCGAGTAGGGAGGCTGTTGGGCGGCGAGGGCCCGCTGGAAGCGAGAGCGAGTCGTTGTGCCCGTAGCCTGGAATTGAGTTGTGCGTTTCGTGCATTCGAGGCGTTCGCAAGGCACTTGTTGGGTGGGTTTATTTGTTACGCTAGGAGGCTGAAAAACAAATGTGGACATCAGTTATAAGATAAAGGTCTGGCGTGAGGACAAGGAGCGTGACGCGCCGCCCGGCTAGGGAGCCCGACGCTGATATCGGTCTAAGGTCTAAGTTAACGCACAATCGACTCATGCGGTCCCGTCAAGCATCACCGTGACGACACACGACAATGTAAACGAACGGTTCGATATTCAGCCCGCGGGTGAAACGCCATCTTTTGACTCTAGCACGGCCATCTGTGCATCGTCCTTCATTCGTCGATGTTTGCTGCGGTCGTTTCGATCCCACCCGCGACCTAATCCACCAAACTCGAGGGTTTCCACGAAATGGCCAGAGAAAAAAAACAAAGTACACTAAAACCAGCACATACTAAACAAAGGGCGTGCAAAGGTTATTTTGTACCCTAAGTATATTGATTATGAATACGTCAGCTGTGACTTTGACCGACTGAGAGGTGGACGCTCAGCTTTGCAAGCTAACTCACACATCGACCGCGCTTGTGCGATATACCGTTTGGTACATGGGTGGGCTACGGCAACGAGCTGAAGGCCGGTTTCTCTGACGCTTGGACCCCTCAACTCGTGCTACTGTGGGGGGGGGGAGTTCACCGACAACACTCAGTGAATTTTGGGGGGAAAAGTCGCTTCAATGATAGATACCGGTTAACCTATTTCCTGCACTATCCATATGGGAAAGTTAAAGTTCCCAACACTGTCAATACGGGAAAAAATCCGGCACTCTCAATCTATGGGAAAGTTCCCGGCACTGCCAATATAGGATTTTTTCCGGCAATGTCAAAACGGAAAAAAAAATCCGGCACAGTAAATACTTGAAGGGTCTCCGGAACGGGCAACATGGGAGAGTTTCCGGCACCTGTCAATATGGGGAAGTTTCCGGCACTGTCAATATGGGAAAGTAGACCCGATTCAGCCACGCCGGGTGTGTGACGGCCAAATCTTCGATGAACCGCGTGCATGCAGATAAATGGCTCACCTGTAAGACTTTTATGTCGGGTACAACTCACGGAAAGACACGTGCTACGGTGATCGAGGTAACAAGTTTTGACTGAATCGGTTTCTGGATGACGGGGCTATCGTAGCTCCTTAACCCCTTTAGAGCCGGAAACGGTTTTGGGGACAAAACTACTTGGAAAAAGGGTGGGATACTTTTTCCGGTGGTGAAAGGGTTAACGCAAAAAT
Organism: Costaria costata; assembly: GCA_036873775.1. Classification (NCBI taxonomy): domain Eukaryota; class Phaeophyceae; order Laminariales; family Agaraceae; genus Costaria; species Costaria costata. Next base: position 7,158 of record JAYJME010005080.1, read on the forward strand.
CGTCGGAATTTGCATTTCTTCTTGCGCAATGTGTCTCGTTGTCTACTCGGGGCCAAGGGATTGTCCATCGGGGTACGAGCACTTTTATTTTTTGTATCCAATATTGTTTTTGGATTATTGGGTGATTGGGTGTAGCACTCCTCGAGTGAGGAGCTCCAGAAAAAACATGGAACAACACCCCTACAATGCGCGACATGTGTTAACATTTTGGGAGTTAAGACTTTACGGCTGGGTTTCTTATTTCCAATCATTAAGAAATTACAGCTGTTAATAAGCATTTGTGCTCAGCGAGGAACGCCACTCTAAATCCTACTAGGTGTATAATGGCGTTTTGCCCCTTTAGAACCGCGAAAAAGTATCCCACACTATATCCAAGTAGTCTTGTCCCCAAAAACCGTTTCCGGCTCTAAAGGGGTTAAGAGCCTACGCTCAACGTTGAGATCACATCAAGCCGCGAGCCTCGGCCAAAATAGGAGTTTTATTAACTGCTGTCGCGTACTCTGCCGTATTATAGCACGCAACTGGTGCAAAGGTAGGCGGAGTATCCCCACTTGCACTACGTACCTCCTCTTGGTGTGTGTGTGTGTGTGTGTGTTTTTTTTTATGGCGAAGCGTAACAAAACATCCCCCACCCAAGAGTGAAGCTTATTATCCCCGCAAAAAAAAAAACATAAAAAAGCGTATGAAGACCGCCGCAAAACAACCAAATTCGTGCACAGTAGTAGTCAATCTTTCCGAGTGGCTCTGGCCGGCTGAAAAACAAAATGACCTAAATGTGCCACGACTGATACCACCTCAGCACCACCAGGGCACATAGCGGTTTTTTCTGCTCTTCTCGCCGAGAGAGAGAAGCCCGTCGGGCATTCCGCGTTCTCCTCGGGGCTTCCCAGCAGGGTTAACATGCCTTAGCGTGGTTGTAGGGCTCCGAGAGGACGACCCGGCACTTGCCCTTTCCGTTGGGGACGATGATAACGCCGTCCACTTTCCACTCGTGGCCTGCGCAGCTCCCGATCCGGATGCGATCTCCCTGAGGTTGGTTGGTTTGCCACCCGCGGTCGGAACGATGGGCGCACACGTTCAAATTGTTAAGCGCGTGCTACCATACATAGGGATAGGGGTAAATTTTTGTCCTGGCCAAATTTTATCGTAGCACCTGTTTTGTTCAAATATTATTTCTGGCTGATGGGCTCGTCAACTGGGACACTACAATCAATACAAGAATACAAAAATATGTAGTTGGAATATAAGTTGTGTGTTTTCCAATATTTTTCGTTCTACTCACCAAGGCCGTGGGAGTCGTTCGTTTTTTGATCGGGTTGCCCCGTTTTTTTTTTGTCTTCTCAAAGTCAGGGTTTGGGTGGGGACTGTAGAGGAGGTCCCCGAATGAAAAAGCCTCGGAAAACATTGGTGGCACCCCTGCCGTCGAGCGTCTTCGCCCTCATTTTCAAGCGGCACTGTACTCTCGGACAGTGTGGTGCTCGATATCGTCTCCTAAAAACAAAATCGTTCGTTCAATGTATACTTCGTACTTTTAGACGCTCTGTCTCGATACATGAATTGACTGGTTTCATCCACCCCCCCCTTCGTGCATGCCAGGTACTATATATGTATATAGGTTGGGTTGGCGTCGGTTGGCAACGACGCTGTAAAACCTGCCAGTCACTGCGTGAGCTGGACAACCAGGGTACCGTTTTTTGCTTTTTTCGGCGGTCACCATGATGGTTACCGAGTTAGATCGTATTGTGCGGGGTGGAGAACCCTAACTCCGCACAAGGGAATTTATCGCATCACGTAGTGTGAATATGGTAAGGCACCCACGAAGCAGTTGCATAGTAATACCCGTTGCTGTCTCTGGAGTGGCCACACCAGAAAGTAAAGCAACTCATTGGTCGCCGTCATCTATAAGCAAGAAAGTAAGCACAACGTGCTGAAGTCCGTCTTACGAGCGGTTTTTGTAGGATGCAGTTCACCCTTTATGGGACTCGCCCAACACATCACGGCAATTCGCGCTTGGTGCTAGCAATGCCTGCCTGGTCGGTGAAAACCCGATGTGTTCCGCCCCGGCATAGTAGGGATGCGAGGGTACATGGTCATACGACTACCGCCGTGCATGACATGAGTACCCCCCCCCCCATTTGTACATCATACGTGTATACGAAATATGTTTTTTAATTTGAACCTTACGCGGTGTTTCTACCGACACCATGCTTGTAGTTACATTTGAGAAGTATCGGGTGCGAGCTCCTCTGGTTGGGGAGTGTTCTCAGAGTGCCCGATTGTTAGGGTCCTCCTAATGCGGTGAAAAGTGGGGCGTTTGTGGACGCCTCTACCGCTGACTACCCTCAGTGCGTCGAATTGAGGCTGCCATCATCTACAATTCCTAAGTTTTCCCTTGTCCACCCTCATCGCTCCGTCGCAGGTGTTTTCTATCCCTCGTACTACCAGTTATCATTTAAGTACAGCTTCCCCGTCTGGTTGGCGAAAACCCGGCGTGCTCCGTCCCGATATCGTACTTAGGAAGGCGAGGGTCTACGGTCGTAAAATACCACGGCCATACATAACAATGAGTGCACTATACTCGGAGCAAAACAAAGAAGCCTTGCCTTTGGTTGCGCCGCCGCCTCTGTTTTGTTTTCAGTTTTTCTCTCAAAGGGCATTATTCTCACCTTCGCAATCTGCCAGGAAACGTCATCCTCGGCCAACACTTCGTTGATCCCTTCTGGGCAAGAAACGTTCGTGTCAAGCAGCACAGGAACCTGCGGCGGCGCACGATTCGCGCAGATGCGGGCGGGCCCTGAATTTTCCCAGGAGGTCGATTCTCGACTGTTTATGATTGACCGAGGCTACTCACGGTGGTATAGTATTACTTAGTATTTTACGCCCATTTTCACACCCGGGGCTTAGGCCATTTGCGCGAGTGGCTTTGCATTTCACTGAGAAAAACAGATTTCAAAACGTTTTTGTTGGCGCACACAGGGGAGGGGCTACGATAAGGTGTGGTTCGTACCCCTATTTCTTCATTACCGCGTGTAGGACACTCGGGAGCGAGTGACTCCTTGCCTCTCTCAGGACATTTTGTTTTTTTGGATGCAGCATAACAAACAACCCCCACCGTGGGTGTATATCCCAAATTAAATATATATATATATTAAAGCTCTCAAGACATTAATAAAACAAAATCGCTTCCACGTGGCTCTGACCAGCAAAAACAAAAGTGACAGAGGTGGGGGGGGGGG
>JAYJME010005081.1:0-10393 GCA_036873775.1 Costaria costata
CGATGACATCGGCCCCCCTGTTGTATAATCTATCAGAGCACAACAACAGCGCGTCCCCGATAGAAATCACCTCAAATAAGAAACAACTCAAATCGAACTATAGTAGACCCCGCGCTAGATACCCCCCACTGAAATGCAAATGACAATATCGCCTTCGTGCGTAACGGTTTGGTAGGAGAATCAGCATGCTGCTCTGCTGATGGTACGTGGACAATCTCAAAGTCCCCGTTAACCACACTCTGCTTCCGTAGAAGAAAGCTTAACGCGTGTCTGCATCCTAGAGAAAAACGATACACAGGCACCAGCACACATCACAACTCCACTAGAGGACCTCCAGTAGCCTTGTGTGTCCAGTTCGTATCCACGCTTATTTCTAACTGAACACCAGAACAAACATATACCCCTTTGATAGGTACTACCCAACCTACTCGTAGATTTCATGTATACCAAGATAATCAGAGATAATATATCAAAATACCGATCGTTCCAATTTTCCTTCCGTATACAAGCAGCAGTAATATTGGCCAACCAATGCCAGACAATGTATCGCATTTCATATCCAATCGTGATTATCTCGCATGACGTATCGGGCAACATGCCAGTTCGCGGGAAGGTCAATCACCCTTGAACTCGGGCGTCAAGTGACAGACCAGGTTTCAAGCGATGCACTGCTACCATAAACCAAGTTTGGTGAAACCACTCATCATACGGACGGAGTCATTCAACCAGGCAATCAACTAGTAGTCAAGCTTCTGCGTCAAGCATCCTGCATGATTTCGACGTCATCACGACTTCATTGGCTGCAACGTACGCCGAGTGTTCATTCACCCCTCCCTTCCTCGGCGAAAGATGCATCCAACTATATTAACTCACGGGCACCTGTAACTCATGCCTCATGCACAATGAAAATACACAAATCCACGATCTACGATGGACCATGTCTCCGTCGTGTGCCCGAGTACATAAATCCCCCGCTACTCGGCACAAGACAATGCATCACATCACATGGTAGATCAGGAACAGACATCGCGTTTCCATCATAACTCCAGCAACACTCCGAAAATCAACATTGACAAACTCAACTGAAAAACAGAGCAAAGCATAGTAGTATATGCCTGGTACCAGGTATATATGAGACAAGACTACAGAAGTACAATACGTTTCGTTGTCTTGTCCTGCTGCATGCTGTGTTTCAATGATGTTGTACGAATATAAGTGGAGTGCTCAAACCATCGAGACTCAAACATTAAAGCCTCCACGAAGCATGCCAGATACCAGGTACATAGTACGTGGTACTGGCACACCTCTCTGTTCGCTCACTCCGGCCCCTTATCAAACCAGAAACAGGCCAAAAGCAAACGTACATCGTACGAAGGCCTCGCGAACCCCTGATTTGGCACAGCAGTTAGCTAATAGGAGTACTGCGCCGATCCGATCCTTTCGACCAGGCAACCACAACACACTTAGAGACATCGTGCTGCAGTACGCCTACCTTGCAGATCTAGTACCAGCACTCCAAAACCACATCGTTTTGCAACGTAAACTGCGACAACCACATAGTTTTGCACTCTGTCTGCAAGTAGAATCATGCCCTCAAATGCCCCCTAGTGATTCTTCACAGCAAAAATAAGAGTGGCAAAAACAACGTCAGTACCGATTTCTAGTTGATCCTCCTTCCTCATATTTGCGTGGGCCCCGACAACCCCAAAAAAATAACTACAGGGTGTTGCATGTCACATGTCCCCTTGCCAAAAGCTGTTTTGGCAACACAGATTACCTCCTTTTTGCCACCACAACTCCGTCAGATTCCCCAACACAATAATATTATGCACTGTAGAACCAAGCCCAGATCAGCAGGGATTTTCCAGCACATTCATATCATGCACTCTGTAGAATCAAGCCCAAATCAGATGTAATTTTCCAACACACTAATATGATGCATTGTAAAATCAAGCCAAAATGAGAAGTAATTTTCCAGCACATCCTTCAATCCGAAAACATACAGTACACTCCTAATTAGACCCATGCTACGATAGAGGTGATCCATTCTGTTTCTCAGGTTCTTCACCTTAGGAGCTCCATATCACACCTGAAAACTGTTTTTGAGTAAACTGGAAGGAAAGCCCGATGAGCAAACCCATGGACTAGGCATTTAAAATATCATATTGCTAAACAAGCATGACATTCGGTCGATTTTGGGTTAAGGAACCCGTTGTTGATAAACCAAAAAGCCGAAAAGTGCAACCTCTATCGTAGCACGCGTCCTTAGACATACCAGCAGACAAAGAGAAGCACAACAATAAAACAAACTAGATCACCAACAATAAAGTAGGCGACACTGAAAATACAACATGCGTGTTTCCCAGGATCAAATGGGAAAGTTTGCGCCCCGTTGCCGCCGCCGCTGCTGCTGCTGCTGCTGCTGCTGCTGCTGGTCCCCTTCCCCTCATGCTCCTCTTCTCTCCGTCCGCCGTAATCCTCCCCAACCGCATCAGTCCCATCACGTTTCCCTGGGTAGAATGGGTGCGTTGATTCCTCCCTCTGGCCCAAGCTCGCCTGCTGCGACGGCCTCGTCACCCCCAGTTCCACCCCCAAGCCCCCCTGCGGCGACGACCTCTTCACGGCCGGTTCCACCTCCAGACTCTCGTGCTGCTGTGGTGCAGGCGTTGCAAGCGGCTCACGGGCATCACCGAGCTCCACCACCTCAGACTCAGACTGCTGCTGCTTCTGCTGCTCCATGCTCTTTCCTACCATCGCCTCCGCCATAACCATCAAGTCGTGGCTCCGGTAAGGTTACCCAACCCCTGCTGTTCGCTTTTTCGCCGATTGCAATCTATTCCACATATTCACTCTTACGTAGTAGTCAGGCAGATTGCGAATCAGACGAAGTTCTTCGCAAGTTTCCCGGAGTTCAACTAAGGTTCTGCTTCTGCTGCTACTGCTGCTGCAGCAACTGCTGCTTCTGCTTCTGCTTCTGCTTCTGCTTCTGCTTCTGCTTCTGCTTCTGCTGCTGCTGCTGCTGCTGCTGCAGTTGTCGCGCACCCCCACACTGTACTCTACCACCCTCGTGCTATTCACCGCCCCCGTCCCACTCGTCGCCCCACTGCCATCCGTCGCCAACATGATGTCGAAACAGCTCATTCGCCGGCGTCGCAGTCGGCTTGTAGACAACTCGCCGGAAACCTGCAGGAGGGCCGGGCGGTGGCATGGTGGTGATGCCGTTGGCATGCATACAGGGGGGCGGAGCAGTGTGTCACTGCCTGGCTACGCGGCCGTACGCCCCACAAGTATTGCATGCCCCGTTGAAAGCGCTCGGCGTTATGATAATCGTGGCCTTATGCCCGAGGGCACCAAAGCGCTCACACCGGTGCACTCCTCCCATCGTCGCTCCTGATGGCGGAGGAGACTCCGGCTGATGCCATCCACGTCCGGTGTCACCAACCCAGCAATCCCCGTATGCTGTTGCTGTTGCCACCCAACTCCACACTGCTGCTGCTGCTGCTGCTGCTGCTGCTGCTGCTGCTGCTGCTGCTGCTGCTGCTGTCCGGTGCCTTCAAATTGCCGCTGCTGCTGCTGCTGGTGGTAACGCTGGTGTCCACCCCCGCGCTGCTGCTGTTGTCCTCCAAAGCCGTGCTGCCACCCGGGGGCTCCATACCCCAAATCCTCCATGTACCAGGCAGACCCTCCTTTTGCGGCACAACCACCACAGACGTCCTTCTACCGGTAGTGTTCTCCTCTAACACAGTATAATCCTTCAGCGGCTCCGGCCGGAGACACGATATCGTGTTTAAACACGCAGCTGTCGGACGCGTACGCTTGTTGCACGCGTGGTCTATACCATGATCGTAGAAAATAGATCAATAGATAACACACACCGCACCAAACACACACACCAGATGGGCCAATACCTTGCTGTCAGACACCTCACCACATACACCACACACGAGGTTAGTCACACCTAATTGTCACCGGCTGCACCACTCACATATATACGGGCAATATCTCGCATTAAGGCCTAGGTCATATCATTATCATCATCGACTACCCTCCTCGAGGGGAAGCCGCCACCAACACCGAAGCATCCATTATCATCTCAGATAATAATGCCTCGCCACCCAACCTAATCTCCGTAGACATGCATGAAACCGCCGAGTACAACAAACACTCTGTTCCCTCAGTATGCATGTATGCATTGTCTTTCCGGGGCCAGACATGTAGGAACACTGGCGCATGGAGTGTCGCATCTTGGCTTTGCAGAAACAAGTGCATCCCATGACGGCTCAGTAGCCGTCGGTAGTTGTACAACGAGTGAAGATAATCATTGTGATTGGCCGCACACGACAAGCCCTGGTCGTGAGCAGTACGAAGAGTGGTGTTTCGACCATCAAGAGCGTTGTAGCGGACTTTGAACTGGGCTTCAGGCATGAACTAACTGTTTCTGTACCCCCGTACTCGTAGTCGAAGGCATTTGCCACGCCGGGGGGGTCAAACCCAAGCGCGTTCGATGCACCCGGAAAGCGAATGGGTAAGTACGCATACATAATAATTGTTGCAGGCCGTAGGAGAGCAAACAACGCTGACCATGGACTTGCGTTGCGGGAAGCACAATATCTGCAGCGTTGCGGAAGAGGAACAAACCACCGTGAGACTGTCTGCATTACCATGGTATATGGAAATGGAACGTCGGCCGTACCACACGAAAGGTATTCAACGGCAACCACCTGAAACCTGTTCGACATAGTTTGCCTGAACGAACCGCATAGTTGCAAACGATGGCTGCGTCGGAATATATGACGGGGTATTACAGGGTATTAAATATTGCAAATAGAGGGTTTCCACATAAAAATTAGACCAACAATTTAGGCAAGATCTTTCATGCAGTTTTTTTTTTTTGCTTTTTCCGCAGATTTTGGGGGAGTTTGGTCTCTTTTTTTTGGTGCTCTGTTTTCCAAAAAAAGAGAAAAAATATCGATTTTGTGTGGTCCTAATTATTTAGACCAGACATGAGTAGCCCGCTCTTGTTGCAGTCTGACAGCGGCATACACCCACAAAAAACAGAAGAATAATCAACCAGCACTGACTAGAGGAGCCACAGCAGCAGCACAGAGCAGCTTGAGCTGGAAGCGCGGAGCACAACTCAGGCCGTCGAGCAGCACGCGCGGAGCACAAGCAGAGCAGCATTTGGAACACTCGGCGAAAGCCGGTACTCAACAGCACCTCATATTTGCGGTTACTTCGGTGTTGCTCTTGACCGCAAGTCGTGTTTCGTGCGTACCCTCGCGGGTTATACGCGGGGGTATATATATTGTGGTACTGCTGCTGGAGCACCGCGGTCTTGAGAAGTCATGGCTTTGGCAAGCGGGAGGGGGCGACCCCTACACCCCAAGCAGTGCAAGGCATTTGTCTCGCACCAGGACCCCTCCGAGCAGGAACGAGCCCGAGGGTTACGGGGCGCGGTAGCAGCAGGGAGGGGGCGGTGGGCGGGTCGGTGCAGCCGACAAAAGATGCCTAAACGAAAGTTAAAGTTTCCTGTCAAGCCAGCAAGCCTCAATTTACGACGTGCGCGCGGAGCCGGACGCTTCCGGGACGTTCGCGGAGGAGGGGGAGAAGGGGGACGCAGGGGATGGCGGGGACGGCGAGATAGCTGTGGATGGGCTGTCGAGGAAGCTTCATTATCAGATGATGTTTGGCGTTGTTCTTATAACAAACGGCAGTACGAGACATGTCTCGCTCAAATTATATATTTTTGGGCACCTGTCTTTCAACCAGGTACAACAGCAGTCGTGGTCCCTTTTTTTTAGTTAGGTGTGGCGCCAACATCACTGAACGTTTATGGTTGTTTCAAACTTTTCATGAACAATTCGGATTTGGAATTTGTTGACGCTGTCTGAATTTTTAAAAATACCAGGTACTCATTTCAGGCAAATAATTAGAGGTCCGAATTTATTGTTGTCTTTTTATGTGGAAACCCAAACATTGAGGCCAGGGTGAGGCAGCCAAACGACCTGAGGCCGTTGTTTTCCCATATGCCCAAAAAGGCGTTTTCATTGAGGGGAGGGTACAGGCGTCCACTGTGAAATTAGTCTGTCTGTGTGCGGTGTGTTGTGTATGTGTAACAACATTCGTGATTTTCGCTTTATTGCGAGGGCTGTACGTGGCCAATTCCCACAAACACGCCGTCTGCAGAAGCGGGGCTGCTGGGGCTAACGCGCGTGACATGTTTGGTTCCGAGCCGTCTCGAGCTGGCCGCGGTAACCCTGCTGCGGTGAGGATTTGGTGGCGTGTGTGCGCTTGTTTTTTGTTTAGGCGGGATATTTCTAATTCAAGCTATATCCCCTCCAACCCACGCTGCCTGCTGCTGCAAGTACAAGGCAGCCTTCCCAATTTGACCTCTCTACTGCTGTACTACCGTCCGTGGAAATTGTTTGAATAAAGTCAGTGGTAGGAAACGCCTCCAAACATATTGGGAACCCCTGGCTTATATACCGGTATATGTAAACGAGTTGAGTGCTACGGCAGAGCATTCCTTTACCTGTTATACGCAATACTTGAAGCGTACCCACGGCGCTAGACCTGCGTTGCCCCTATTTGTAGGAGAGGGTGCAAAATGTAGCAGTTTGCTGTGACGTACTCCTCTCAACTGAAACGTACGGACGATTGGTGACTACAAATAAAGTGCTGCGGTAGGGGGGGGGTGGTGTACTCATATCGTGCACGGCCGTAGTCGTCTGACCTGTGTAGGGGGAGGGGCCTTTTAGTCCCATATCCTGAGGCAATCAGAGAGACAGTCATTACGGTAACCTATCCTTGCGTATTGCTTTCCAGCCTTAATTCAAGCATGTATTTGGTTTTGGTTCGCGCGATACGCAAGCATACCTTGAGGGATTAGTTTAGCAGCACTAATATATAACAACAATACGGATATTGTTTAAAGGGGAATATTGAGTCACTCGTCGGTGTGCCATAACCGCGGCAGTACCAGTCTGGTCTACGAACTCAAGTTCCAAATGGCCATCACATCCGGTCCGCAGTCACTGAACGGTGGAATTTGCATGGTATAAAAAGCACAGAAACATCGATGAACGTGTGCCATACCACTCCGCCACGGGGAAATAGACACACAAACAATCGTCACTGAGCCTTCGCAGCCTATCAATCCTGCATGTGCTCACTCTCAAACCCGGTACAAATATTGCGGATATACGCAAGAATCATGTAGCGGCAGGGCAAACCTCTGCAGTGTCGGCGGGGGCACCCCCCCGGCGGGGTGTGTGGAGACCCTAGACCCCCCGTACGCCGAGAACGCGGAGACCAGGCGTCTGGAAATCAATGTGGATATCCGAGACGTTGCCTCCACGGGGCCGAGGCTATAACAGCTGCATCAGAATAATGAGGACTAGTTAGTTTTACACACGCAAGCCAGATAAGCTCTTGCAAACAAACGAAGGATGTTGTGACGCGTTCTACGATAGATAGAGGTTTCATTTTTTGGCTTGTGTGTTTCTGAACAACGGGGCCCCTTAACCCCAAAATCGTTTGAATGACATTCTTGTGTAGCAATATGTTTGTTTTTATGCCTAGTCTTATGGGTTGGGTCATCGGGTTGCCGTTCCAGTTTTTACCCAAAAACAGTGTTCGGGTGCGATTTGGAGCTCCTAAAGGTAACAACCCCAGAAAAAAAGGGTGCACCTCTATCGTGGCATGGGTCTTGTATATTTTATCTCACGAAGGCCCCGTTTCGCGTTGTGATAGTAGATGAGCGCGTGGTCGACGTGGGCTTCGGCGGAGACGGGCATGTGCTGGAGAGGGCGAAGGCCGGGAAAAGGGGGATTTGTGTCTCGCCGTCCTCCAGGAGCTAAGTAAGGGTGATGACACAACACGTATGATTCAACTGCAGCCTTTGGATAACTGCTTAGGTACCGCTATGCACGGGATTATATTCGGGAATCGATTCAATTATGTTCTCCGGTGACTTTTTGTTTATTCCTACATCATCAGTCTATTTTGCTGGCAGATCTCAAACCGAGGTATTGACTTCCTGGCCACATCGGTGGAATTTGACGAGATGGGGCCCCCTTGTGCTGACACAGAACGGGAGTAAAAAACTATCGACAGTCGTTAGTGTCGACTACTCAAGTTTCAGGATACACAGACAGCGATATTTTTTGTAACCAGGTCGTTCTCCGATAGACCCCCCAACCTTCCTTGAACAAAATCGCCGGTTCTAAAACTATTACCGGGGGCCATAATAAATAGGACCAAATATTGTTAGCAAAAATAGGGAAATATTTAGGTTTTGGTGTATACAGTAGGTCCTATTGTGTCTACAGTAGGTCCTATTAACTACGGACCAAATATTGTTAGCAAAAATAGGGAAATATACAGGTTTCGGTGTCTTCAGTAGGTCCCTATTGTGTCTACAACAGTAGGTCCTATTAACTATGGTCACCCGTTAATAGCAAATGGGTAAAATGGGCGCATAAAAAGTAGGCACCCTCCAGACCCTCTTGTACAGCCATAACACCACGTGTGTGGGGACACATCCACAAATTCGGACAAATTCGGACAAATTCTGTCGTCAAGAACGAAGGCGCGGTTGTTTCTCTGTTACCGTTTTTGGTGTTCATTTTTGGCCGGGTGTACTCATATCATGCACGGCCGTAGTCGTGTGACCATAGACCCTCGTTCATTTTGGGGGGGGGTATGGGCGTCAAGGCGCACACCCACCACTTTGTCTGACCAAATACCTGTCGGACCCAATCCCGGTTTTTTGTCCACCCTTGCGTTGCTGCTGTCCACCTTGTACCGGTTCCTGTCCGAATTGTCCCGGCTATTGTCCGCACTGTCCCGGTTAGTGTCCATCCTATCCCGGCTATTGTCCACTCTATAATGGGTGTTGTCCACCCTATTCCGGTTTTTGTCCACCCTTGCGTTGCTGCTGTCCACCTTGTACCGGTTACAGTCCAAATTGTGCCGGCTATTGTCTGCCCTGTCCCGGTTAGTGTCCATCCTATCCTGGTTATTGTCCACCCTTGCGTTATTGTGCACCTTTTACCGGTTACTGTCCAAATTGTGCCGACTGTTGTCCGCCCTGTCCCGGTTAGTGTCCATCCTATCCCGGTTATTGCCAACACTATCATGGGTATTGCCCACCCTTTCCCGGTTATTATCCACCCTATGATACTTCGTATAACATTTAAATATGCCCTTTGGCAGCTGTGTGCCCCTGTACGAGTACCCCTTGGCAGTACTGTGTCGCTTTTACGGCCTCGATATTACGGGCATGCGCGGAGCCTAGGCGGACGCCAGCCCGCCGCGGCGAAGCCCCCCTTGTATTGAATACAAATTCGTGAAAAAAACGGCTTTGAGTCTTATCGAGGATGGTGTATGGTGTTCTAAAATTCAAAAACACGCACAAAGGTCAAGAAACACCCGCTGGTACCCAACGAGGCGAGCGACGAGCACGCTCTCTCTCTCTCCGGAGCGCCGCGGGTAGCTGCATTTTTTTTTTTGCCGACACTGGCTAGAAGGCTACCGCTCTTGGGATCTATCTCCCGGGTGGGCTGGTGCAACCCCAAAAGCCCCACGCGGGCAGAGCAGCGACTGGGATACAGCGATCGAACTTGTGAAGGAAGTCGTGACCTGGTTGGTTCTCGTGTGGTTTGGGAGGCAACGAGGGATGAAAAACCGAGTTTGCGGCGGTCTTGATTTTGTTTTAGGCACCGTGGGCCGTCTACCCTGTGCTAGGGGCCGTCAGGCCGCGCGCCGCGGCTGCTCCGGTGGCCCTTCCTCTCGAGGTTGGTGGATCCCGCGTCTGAAGCAGTCGACGACACGGCACAAGTTCGCGTGGTTTGTTTCGGTTTCATGGAACATGCCACGTCGAGGTGGACGAATTCCCCAAAATGGAGGGAAAAAAAAATCGAGCGAAAAAAACAACAAAGAGGTTTCGTTAAATTTGGGAATTTTGAATTTGCCAGATGTGTGATTCACTTTTCGACCAATCAAATGCAAATTAAAGCAGAAAAAAAACAAAACAATTACAACAACCAAGGTACGAGCGCCTAGACAACGCACTGCTGTCGTGCCATCGTAATGGTTTAATGTGAAGAACACACACACTGGGTACGACAGGCACAACAGACATACGCCAGCAACCGACACACATGGGAAAAAGAGAATACGGAAGAAATCAAAAGAAAAAAGAAGAAAAGGCAGAACAATAAATGAAATGTTTATGGATGTTCTGCTCTACAGTTTAGTAGTAGTTCTCGAGGTTCCGTTTTTTTTTCTGTCTGTCGTCATATGTCGAATTCGTGTCGTTTTTGTAAGTTTTGGCCTTGAAGTTTTGGAGGTTGAATGAGGCCTCCTGTCACGCTGCCACGACCAGCACCCC
>JAYJME010005082.1:0-10390 GCA_036873775.1 Costaria costata
TTCGTGGTTGCCTTGCATTTGCGGCGGTACTACTAGGAAACGAGGAAAATGAGAACGATAAATATGTGCACGCCGGGTCGCGCAAAGCGCCTGCTCGGTTCTCGAGCGTGCAGGGTGTGGAGATGGCGCGCAGTTTGTATGTATGTTACCGTGGTGGTGGTCGGCGGTACGAGTGTGAGGGAGCCGTCTGCACTACAGCAGTAATATTCCTGTTGTTCAATCCAGAACCGGATGCGAGTGCCCGCAGGGGGCTAACTTCGCGTGGACGTCAAAGCACCAAAAAAAGACAAGCGCTGGAAAAACATTAAAACCAAAACACACCACCTCCGCCGAGGAAAAAATATTCCCAACGCGCGGAGACAACACGGAGCTTCCTTCTCAGCTCCAAGCCGATCCCAGAACGACAGCCGTCACTTCCATCCAGCAGGCTTGCCCTCTAGGGTGTTCATTCGCCACCGGACACCCCCGTGCTCGGGCTTTCTGCCCCATTCGACACACGCCAGCGGCAACTTGCCACTAGACCCTCTCGCGGCAGAAGCGACAAAAGGAACGCGAACCACCACCTATCGGCACACGTTCGAGATCAATCGTTCGATTGCCACAGCAGAACACACACAAAAAAAAACCCTACCCGAACGTCACTCATTATCTCTCGGTTCAACATCGCCGCCGCCCCGGCCGCCCCGCGGGCGGCGGCCGCGCCCGACGCTCGTACGAACTTACCGGTGCTTTGGCCCACCCAGTGCGAACCTCCCGGTCCCGCCGGGGCCGCGGCGGCCGCCGCCGATGCCGCCACCGCCACCGCCGCGGCGGTGCTCGCGGCCACAATCTCGGCGTCCTTGCGCAGGCACTGCAGCTGGAACCCGGCGAGGCGGTCGATCATTTCTTGGCCCGCCGCCCCCGGTTGCCAGTCAGGGTAGTGAGCTCTGGGAGCAGCGGTATATATCAGCAGGATCAGCGCGAAAACAAGAGGCAGAAACATGAGTTCTGGGAGCAGCGGAATATATCTACCAGCAGGATCAGCTCAAAAACAAGAGGAAACACAAAAAAAGAAAGAGTTTCTGGGAGCAACAGCGGTACCAGCAGGATCAGCTCAAAAAACAAGAGGGCAAAACAAAAAAAAGAGAAGAGTTTCTGGGAGAACCAGCGGTACCAGCCAGCAGGATCAGCGCAAAAAAAAATAGGAGCCCAAAGAATCAGCATTCACGAGCAGAGAGGAGTGTATCAATCAGCGCAGCATGTGGAGCTTGGGTGGGAAGAACGAGCGCGTGGAGTGGAGTGGAGGGGGGTGCTCCAGCTGTCATTTCCCAGGAAGCATCCCCGGAGGTGGGAGCACCGCGACTACCTACCACAGGAATGAGAACCCAAGGTGGACCCTAAACACCATACATGTCCCTATTCTTAAACAGCATACCAGGTTCTGATTTCTACTGTATGTTCCCCCGTAATGGCTTTGACTGGCGCGGTAGCGTCCTACCGCCCCGCCTGAAAGAGACAAAAACCCCGCAAAAACATATTACACGCCCCGTAAAAAAACAACAACAAAACAAAACGAGCGGGGGCGGGGGGGCGCACCTGAAGTTGAGGAAAGACTTTTCCATCTTGCCCTGTTCCGTCGTGTCCGGCCTCCGACGCCCAGCGTCCTCCCGCCCCACCTCCGCCACCGCTGTCGACGGCAACGGTGCCGCGTAGTCTTCGTCCCCGTACCTGCACGTATTGGGGGCACGCAGCGCGTGTAACACCGGCGGTGGGCACGATCGGCGGGAGGGGGTATAATAGGACGCGATCGATCAGGGGGACCAAGGCCAACCAGGCCCCTCTCGAGAGAAAACTACACAGTGGACAAGCCCAGGCGGCAGTTGGCTGCACAAGGGGGGCAAGACGACTCACGGGCTGACCAAGCCGACAAGCTCTTGCTCAAACTACTGGGGGCCGTAATAAGCAGAACCCACGATGGACAAACAAAACATATGCGCCCCTATTTATACCCACCAAACTAGGGGATGATTACAAGGTTCCCCCGTAACAGAAAGCCAACGCAGTTCCACCAGCCGTCGCTGATGGCACAACAGGGCCTCTTTGGTGACCGAACAAAATGTCTCCACGATCCGGCGGCCAGTATTAACAAAAAAAAAGACGTATCGTGCTGACTGACCTGCCGAAGTCAAACAGACTGTAGCTGCACACGGAGCCGACCCCCTCGACGTCTACAGTGTGGTCCGTGACGAAGTCGACTATCTCCTGAGCGCAGCTCGGCATGGAAAAGCATAGGATGATCGGCGCGAACAGAACAGACAACAGCTCCTACAAGCGAAAGGAGCCAAGCCAAGCCAGAGCACGTGGGAGGGGGGGGGGAGGGGGGGGCGGAGAGGGAGGGGGGAAGGGGAGGCGGTCATATCATGGAAGTTCATCCCCAGGCAAACATACTTATATGTCGACCGTTCTTCTGCTTACATCACGCCACGTAAAGTGCTACCGAAGTCACCCATCGAGAGGGGCAGGAGCGACTAGGATCAGCAAGTATCGGACGTTTGCGCGCCCGAAAGCGCAGAGATGGCGTGCTAGATGCCTACTCAAGGCAGGACGCGATCGCCCCCCCGCAGGCAAACGTTTGTCTATTTCCGAAGCAGCAATCACGTTCAAAACGGCACAAACCCGTGGGCACCCCGCCGTCTGCACTATGGCTGCAATGCCATGCAGCGAGGTGGTGTGGATAGCGGTTGGTGTCCCCTACAACCATAGCATCGAAATAAAAAAATAGCAAGCAGGGCATCATACACAGCAGGAGGAAACGATTTTTCAACGCAAACAATGGCATCGCACTCGGCCCGACTAACCAACAACCAACCAACCAACCAACCAACAAAACCAGCCACCGTGGGCAGCGCATGCCGCTCGTGCCGTGACATATAATTTTACTGCGTACTATATATTATACCATCAACACTTTTGTACAGCAGCAGGCTCAGGTCTACCGTAGGCAAAATATTATAATACAGTTAACCTACCGGTATTTCGTACGAAAGCCGCGCACCCAGCAAAGCCAAAGGGACGTGCTGACAAAAAGTAGAAGTAGTCGCCAAAAAAATGGGCAAAGGGGTGGGCTCCTTGGCCACTACACGATCCGCGGCAGCAGCACGCACTCACCACGCTTCAAATGAAACACCCGGGAAAAGGGGCTGGTTTTCAGAGCGGTAACCGAAGAATGCCCGTAAGCGGTCGTTGCGACAGGTACGAACCTCAACGAAGAGCTGTGCCTTGTAGTGGAACATCGCCAGCAGCTCCTTGCGAACCCCCACAGTGTGAGCCTTGCCCACCCAGTGCTCCGGCATGTAGTGAGTGTGGGAGGCCACCTGAGACAGAGGGGCAGGGGCACAGACAGGCAGAGGGGGAGGGGGGGGGGCAATCCCGTGTGACGACACACAAACAAGCTCACACAGGAAGAGGAAGAAACAGTTTTTACACGTACACAAAGCAAGAAAACAAAATGGTGCGTACGCAAAAACACAGCTGCACAAGAGCGCTCAATGTTTTTTCATCCATCGAAGCATACAACAAGTCTTCGATCGCCCAGGAGAACAGTGAGAGCACTGGTTGAAAACAAAAGAGAGTCGCTAACAAAATGTAAGAAACAACACACGGAAGGGAGGAGGAGCGCGTCACTGCTCAAACAAAACAGACGCGGCACGAAATCAAGCAAAACACGCAGGATAAAAGTAGACTGCTCGAACCCCACGTTTTAAGCTATCGTCGCAGCATCAGACGTTTAGGGCAAGGGCGCATCCCCAGCGATCAACGCGACTGTGTTCGTGAGGGCAGCACAGGGCAATATAGATGTACAACAATCAAACGAGGTACTACAACACGAAAAACCCATTGCCGGAGACAAGAACAAGGGACAGAGTCCACTTGTTCGAAACAAAAAAAACACGTCGCGAACGCTACTGCGGTGGCTAGAAGCCCGTCTGCGCCGTTCACAGTCACAGTCACCCCCCATGCGACTCGCCGAACACCTCACGGCGCTTCGCGCTTGGCGCAAGCAATGTCTGCCTGGTTGGTGAAAACCCGACGTGCTCCGTCCCGGCATAGTAGGGATGCCAGGGTCTATGGTCATACGACTACGGCCATGCATGAATTGAGTACACCCCCCCCCCCCGGCTGGTGAGGGTGCCCCACTGGTATGGTCAGGCAACCACGAGGCAGTTACATAGTATACCCATGGCTGTCTCTGGAAGTGGCCACACGGGAAAAACAAATGAGTCATTCGACGCTGTCATCCGTTTGCAAGAAAGTACGCACAGGGTGCCGAAGTCCGCCCCACAAGCGGTTCTCAGTAGGATGCAGCTCACCCTTCGTGTGACTCGCCGAACACCTCACGGCGCTTCACGCTTGGTGCAAGCACTGCCTGCCTGGTCGGTGAAAACTCGACGTGGTACGTCCCGGCATTATAGGGAGGCGAGGGTCTATGGTCTTAAGACAACGGCCATGCATGACAATGAGTACACCCATCCCCGCGGTTGGTGAGGGTGCCCCGCTGGAGGCACCGCCGGAGGCAAAAATATACGCGTCTTGGCGACATTTCCCATCACAATCGGGGTCTCAATACTACTTGTAACGGGGGTGTTTGCGGTCATCATCGTAAACCGTGTAAGAAAATCTAGAGCAAATGCTAGAACGTGTGGCGATGATGCGACGAACTTTGATTTTTGTTCGCGCAGGCGTTCGTAAAATCCTCTGATGCTCAGTGTAATTCCATCGCTCTACCCTTGGGTCTACGGTGGCTGCAACCATCGTGGTCACGGACTTCCCTCGTGTCTCTCTCTCTCTTCTCTCCCCCCGAAACACGTTTTATTTGGTTCCATACTATAATAAGGCGTGTTTATTGGATGCTGCTTGTTTTGTTGTTCTCACATTAACTCATCGCTAAAACCAAGTCCGTGGTCACGATGTACGTAGTATCGAGTGGCAGCATCTACTGGCAGGCTCAATGAGTAGATAGCTGCTGCCAGTAGACGTAATGTGCCAGTGCCCAACCCTGTCAAACCATCAATTATTTTCGTCATTTTTTCATTTTCCCCCGAAAGCGTGACTCGTAAATGCATGTATTCCATCACCGCTGTCTGATTGTACATAAATACGGCAGATATCTGCAAGGCCTTAGGTATTATGCACGTGATTGATCACGGCAGCTCAGCGTAGGAGGCACAAATATAATGCCCTTCATTTGGATCTAATGCACTGACCCCCTTTGCGGCCTATATGTTGACAGGTGCCCTCTGAGATGTTGATCAACGAGAAGTGGGATACCTGCCTCGAGCGGACTGTGATCAACTTCGGGATCGGGCTGGTGTCTGCGGGAGTGGCTGGAGTTGTGCTCACACGTGAGAGCACGGTAGATAGAGCTTGCGTGGCGTTGGTATATGTTACCAGTGCGTATTAATAGTAGAGCTCGAGAGCTGGACGTGTGCAAGATATACGTAGAGGTTCTTTACCGGGCGGTTCCAGGCGCTGAACTATTTCAACCTCTAACAGTGCGCCTATCAAACACTCTAATTACTACGAGTATACCTGGTATATGATACTTGGTATACGGTACTGACTAACGCGCGATCCAAGGTGAGTGAAGACTTACCAGGTATCAAGTATCTTTCATCGACGTGCTCGGGTTCGGGTTATTTTTCACTGAAGTTGGCGGTGTCGCCTCTGCTCTCCTCCTTTCATAGCAGTAGTCTACTGTTTTTGTAGCGCCAATTAACGATGTTGGCGTGCTATTTCCACAGTGTAATCGTTTGCAGAGTTGATCGGGTTTGTACGAGAGAGTTGGCATACGGTATAGTAGTCTTTCAGATCTCGCAGCAAGCCGCAAATTGGTAGAGTTCATCGATGTCGGTGCTGCCCTGAACGGTGAAAAATCTACCAGCGCTGACCCTGGCGCAGTGCTCTTGGCAGGGCTTGGCCTTGATGATCCGAAGAACGGTGTTGTAGGTGTGCTTACGGTGACGATGACCTGTCGACATCATCGTTTGGCTTCCGTTTTTCGTTGGCGTTCGACATCATGATGGAAATAAGTAGAGTTGAAAGAACGCGAAAGAAGGCAAAGCAACTCATCCTGTGCGTTAATTTACGCTCACACGAAACGTAAATAATCGCAAATGACTCGAGGTAAGCAAATGGGGTGCCAACGTAGCGGGTACGAAAACACAACAAAACAAGCCACACTGCCATCAGAACACCGAGCGCCTGCGTGAGGGTTATGATTTCGGCTGCGTGCGGTATGAGCGTGAGCTTCGCTGTACCGGCGAAAGCGCGTTGTCTTACGTACTCGGTAGCTGGTGCTATGTTGCTGTGTCCCCAGAATTCAAGAAAACATCTTCGTCAGCACTGCGCGCATCGCACTTTTTTCCACTTTATGGCACTTACTTCCACTGCTGTATGATATGGGTATGGCCCGCACACGCCCGCAGCATGATGGTTGGGAAGATCGCACTTACTTTCCTATGTACCGCAAGAAGAGCTGATCGAACAATCCACAATTATCGCAATCAGTCCACCATGCCACGCCTGAGCACCGGGCACACCTGAACACAGGCATTTTGTCCAGATAAGTCTTCGCCACCGTTGCTGTGCCGCAAGTACGGTGCGGCTGATCGCTCGCAGACAGCACCGGTCGATGCGGGACAGCGTGCGCTTTTCCTGACGGTGTTTACTCCTTCTTGGGATCGGAGTTCTATGCGACCAGCGTGTAAAAACGTAAAAATACAGAGAAAAGGCTGGCACTAAAATGTGATAATTCGACATACACGACACCCCAGGAGGCGTGTGGTTTGGCTAGGGCCGATTGTGTGCGTGAGGGCTATCGGTACTCGATGGCGTTGGGGGGTCAACCGCCAGGGATCAGAAGCTCAAGAAAACTGCATTTTTGGGCAAAATTAAGCTTGAGACGTACCTGGTACGTGAAGTGAACACGGACGGACAAGTTTTCATTTGTGGAACCAGAGACCACAGTATACCAATGTGAAAATACATAGCAGCAGCATTACGCTATTAATAGTGAAGCTCGAGGAAGACTTTTTTTTGCGAAAATCGTTGCTCATTGTGTGCACCCTCCAGCGTTCACCAACTTTATGCCAATCGCACCACTAAACTACTTCTGTACGAGTACGATAATTTTTGGGTGCTTCGATCTCACCGCCACGGATGGCGTTCAATTTGGTAACTTGGGTACGTGGGATTGACTGTGATTTTTATCGATTGGCCGTAAAATGACTCTGTTTTTCCGTCACGAGTAAAGCTGGTGAGCATGAACCTTAAACTATCTCGATGCTATCGATACTGTCTGCCCCGACATCCGGTTTTTCCTTCAGGTGCGCCGGGCATGCGAAGGGCTGTAATGGGATTCGGCGCAGGGTGCGGAGTGGGCTCCAGCTGGATAATTTGTAGCCAAGATTTTTCGAAGAAGTAACGACAGGACTGCGGACTTCGCACCTGTAGCGTCTCAATACGAGGCGTGGCGATCTACAGAGTGGTGCATCCAAGCTTTAGTACGCATGAAACGAATTAGGAAGCTTGTCGTCTGATTGGTGTGTAGAGCAAGGCTTGGAAATGGGAATTACTTTTGCCAGCGTGTTATGGCCACGTGCATTTGTGACACGCTCCTGGAGCCGTTACCTAGCCCAGGGCGAGCAAACGTAGTTAAATCCGAAATGGGCTTGCATACGGGGCGATTACTGCTTCTGTAGTTGATCGAAGCGTTATCAGTGTGGCTTGCCAAGGCACCACGACACGTCACCGGGAAACGCATCACCACGGTCGGCCCGTGTGAAACGAGGAAGAGGCCGTGATATAACATGTTATGTACCAGTATCAGTTAACACACAAATTTGAGCGATGCTGTCATATCCAACGTGCTCAAGGGTCAACAGCAAACGAGCCCGTTGCTGTATGTCCAACAAAACAAACACGCCTATATGCAAGAAAGCCCTCCCATGCCAACAGTTGTATTGCGCGTAAGAGCAAAAAAAAACAAGCAGGGGTCTGGCAAGCTGAACACTGAGCAAATCTTCTGGGCGACGCCCTGGAGTTTGTACGGTTTTCAGCATTAATACACCCTCCTCCGCGAGAGGTCCCGATAAATCTCGTGCTATACAACTTCCATCGCAAACCGTTTTTCATCCACGGGTTTCAATTCCCAACATAGTGACACTGCACGATGATTACGCAAGCTGCCCATTGCGACACTACAGATGTACGAATGCTGCCCTGGAGAGAAGAAACCGAATCAGGCTTCCATACCTATATCCCAGAATCGACTGCCTTTCGTTGTTTGGTTTCAACCTCCAGCACTCTTTTGCTTCTTAGTTCATTCCTATCAAAAATCTTGGCGTATCATGCAGGGTTGCGAAGCACGAGCACGACGGAGTCGCCGCGCAGAAACATCTTGCTGACATAGCGGTCCTTGTTGACCGCCTTCGCCTTCTTCTGACCCTTCCCTGTTTTTGGTTGCTCTGTCCACATTTCCTTCACATCTGTCAGCACCCTGTACAATCGGCAACAAATGGGGAACGGAATATATGGTAAAAAAGAGCACAAAGATTTTTAGTTAATCTCTACCATATGAAGCTGTACGAACTATTTATTCTTCTGCATATCGCCACTTGCACGTGTCTCATATGCACTGCGAGTGAGTGCGAATGCCTCACAACAACCGCGAGGTTTTCTCTCCATAGTGAGAGATGGGTACTCATTTTTCATTTACATCTGGAGCATGTTAAATAACAGTACCTGTGGGATCAATTCACACAGTACTACGAGCACCCTGGGCCCTGGGTGCAGCTTTTTTGGCAATAATCAAATCAAGATGTAGCTTACAACCCCAAAATATCTCGAATGCAGAACATTTCGAGGTTTTACAGATGTGCTTACCCTTTACGCAGCAGGTCGCCAAGGCCAATGCACGAATCCAGCAAAACAAAAACACTCGGCGAGTCAGCAAGTAGCAGTCGTCAACCAACGGAAATCTAACGAAGGTACATAGGCCATATGGTTGTCCACGCCCTCGCACAACGACAAAAACACGAACCAAAGACGCTACCTATCATACGTATGAATAAAAGGACGCACATGTTGCAATGCCGGTCGAAGGCCTTGATTCGCGCGAGCAGCTTGTGGTTGTTCCGCACGTTGATGAGCACCTGCGTGTTGTTCTTGACACTCTGCAATTGTTCCGGAACGAAGAAGGCAATGGTGCGAGCGCGGATTTTCAGATTGACGAGAGAGCGATATACCAGGCACAGTACCGACTCCAAAGTCGCTTTCATTGTTCTACAAGCTCAGGCCTTCCTTGGAAGGCTAAACTCTGGAGTACTCCACGCACAGCGCAGCTTACCGTGGCTCATTCGAGTGGGACGACGCACTCCTGTTTTGCTATATACGTAACTGGTATATATAGGGCAGTCGCGACGCGTTAGGTATTCGAGTCAACGCTTCTGGGACTATCTACTGACTAGATGCTGCGATTTTCGTGAATGCAAAAGAGGCGTCGTATCATAGAAGGCTGTGGGCCAAAAACAAGGCAACACACCATCCTCCACGGTTGACAATTAATGCCGCCCATCCGCCTTTAGATCGAACGCAAAGTTTGACCCGCTACGTGCACACTGCACTGGGCTTGTTCGAGGGCCTACAACTGGTTGCTGGTTGTGTCCAAAAGCGGTGCAACAAAGTTTTGAGCCAACATTATCCAAACAACACAGCGCCGTCCAAAAAGCGATGGCGGACTCCTGCTGTAGATTGAACCCCTTGACAGAGTGCACTGCACCCGCGTCTAGGGGGGAAATTACAAATTACTGCTGCTGTAATCTACACCGGTATGTATATATTATGCTTGGAATCAGAGCTGGATACGGCAGCACTCGAAGTGCACCAGTACTGATGACACAAATCATGCACACAATAAAAATCACGAGAAAACACCTTCCAAGCAGAAAGAAAAACATACGAGTACATCATGACCAGACTACGACCAGAGCCCGCGCGCAAACCCTGCGATGGACGAGGAGATCTACAAGCAGCGTTGTATTGTACCTGGTAGCTCGAGCCTACCAGAGGTGTTACGCACCAGTATATAATAGTACCAGTAATATACAATTATTAATAATGAAGTCCATGACTCCAGCCAGAGATTGTCTGAAAAGTCGTCGTTAGCACCGTACCACCTTTCGATAGTTGTACGTAGCTTTTTTCAGCCCCTAAGAAACCGAAGCCGAGCGAGCCCGCCATACCAGCAAAAAAGCATACCAGGTACCTGGTACCTGGTACAGTACGCGACAGATGTTAAGAATCTGATCCTTAAGAATTTGAGGCTGAAATTTCGGGGAAAATATAAGAATTT
>JAYJME010005083.1:0-10389 GCA_036873775.1 Costaria costata
CTGGTCAAACACCCCTGCGAAGGTGCTGAAACCTTCGTTTTCGATTCTCAAAACCAGTTTGCCATAAGAGATGGCCTAACAGATTGTAAAAGAAGCCCGGATTTGTCCGAACCGCGGCGGAGGGAGGGAGGTGTACTCGTATGGACGACTCGCGCGCAGCATGGCGATACTTCTTGTACTACTGCTGTCACCCGCTCTTCCTACTGTAGACTGAGTACTGCTGTTGACAAGACATTGAGATAAAACCGCTGGACCTGAAGCCAAGATGCTCAATACGAGCACGAATTGTCGTCTGTGGTCAGCTTACCTCCTGACTAGTCGACGGCCGTACCAGAGTTGTGAGAGCTTTCAAGGTACCAGGGTACGTACGAGGCACGAAGTATACACTCGCGGGTATATCCGGCTTCTTCTTTACGAGTCTGGTACAGCCGAGTACCGTATGTATGAGTACTTGCAAGAGCTCTTGTACAGCAGCAGTCCAGCTACAACAGCTACGGGTACGTATATACCAGGTAACAACCTGACCCAACCTGGTATTAATACCTTGTACGTCGTACGTATCATACACAGCCGGATTCAAGATACTGCTGTCATATCATACGGTACGTATTAATAGTATAGAAAGTATCGTGCCGAATCGTGACTACGTGTTGTGTCCACTTTAGAGCAGCTGGCACCAACGCAATAGGACAGCAGCGCGTTGTTGGTTGTTGGCAAGACAAGCCAGACATGAGGTTAGATTTTGCATGAGGGTATATGTGAAGGCAAGATGCAGGCATGCCATCCACAGGGATGTCATACAAACACTGACTGACTCTGGTGTGCCCAATCGACACAGCAGCCCCGTGGGTGATTACTGCTGTAAGAATATCGCAGCAGCAGACGGATCGAGCGGTGTTGCACGTGGGGATGACCGACTACACCATGTGCAATATCAGTCCCCGGCCGCACAAGAGCAACACCACAACAACACCGCACATTACAAAGGGTTCGGTAGGCGGGGATAGACTAGATATTACCTGGTACTGGCATGCTGCAAGCTCGTTTACGCCAGTAGCCATTGTTAGCGGAACAAGGGGTGCGGTGATAAACTCGCCAACAACAGACAGGATAGGGTCACCCTTGTGGCCAACCCCGAGCCAACCACGACAACACAGAGCAGATCCCAGTATGAAATTTTGACGCACACGGGCCGATATTATTTTCAGGCAGGCACTCGTGCACTCGCCTTTGTTTGTTGCACCAGGCTGGGTAGGCTGGTCTTCCAAGTTGCGCGTCTTCCCCTCTCGAGTCTCTCGTTTGCTCGTTTTGTGCGGGGGGAGTTCCAACCCAATCTGGCTTTACTTTTAGGGGCTCGGGAGGCCGATTTCAGGAATAGGTACGACAACACGCAAAAGGCACCCGAATAGGGATTTGCTTCGCGCTCGGTGAATGCGTTGCAATGCTTCGCCGAATCTGGTACGAGATCGTGAGCCAAGAGTTGTGGATACGCTGACTAAATAATAAATAACGTCAGCCAGCAGATAGCCGGGGTTTCGAATATATTGGCGTGTGTGCGGCGGTGAGGCAGGTAGATAATCCCCCCGACCCGAACGTAGAACTCGTGGACATGTTTTGAACCTACTCGTGACTCGTGCAGGGGCAGCGTACGCAGTACGTTCAGCAGAAGCATGAACACTAAGATGCTGCAGCACGCGCGGTTCTATGTCATGGGACAGGGCGAGTCGTACTTGAGGCTGTCAGCTGCTGCTGCTAGGATCATGGTGAGCTAAAATATGCAAGTCTGTGCTGCCGTTGATTCAGATCTGCGATCCCTACTTGGAGGCGCCTTACCAGACCAGTCTTTGGCACACGAAGCCTTCTTCTGCGGCACGATATCTCATATGATACGTATCATATGAATACGTACTGCTGCTGCTGTGCTGTGGCTCGCTGTATGATCCATGCAACGCTGATACAGGAACAGTATTCGGCAGTCTAATGCTTGTGTTACAGCTTACAACAAGGTTTGTGTGCACGACAGAGTGCTAGCTAGCTTGGCATCGTGCTTGTATTTACGCAAGAAAAAGTCCCTACGAGTACGAGTAGTATGCACGAGTATGCACTCGGGGGGATTTGAACCCACGACATCAAATTTGGTAGGCACGAGATTCACCTATTACGGGGGATCATAGTTAATAGGACCTACTGGTACTGTAGACACAACAGGACCTACTGTAGACACCAAAATCTATATATTTCCCTACTTTTGCTGACAATATTTGGTCCATAGTTGATAGGACTTACTGTAGACACAATAGGACCTACTGTAGACACCAAAACCTATAGATTTCCCCATTTTTGCTAACAATATTTGGTCCTATTTACTATGGTCCCCCGTAATACTACGTACTACTCCAAAGGTGTTGGACGAAATTATTTGCAAGGTGGCCTTGCAATCAGAGACACATCCATCATGTTCCATACCTTCGCAGCATAGGCCCACGAATAAGAAAGTGCCTAATAAGAAAGTGATGCTCACTTTTGGGCGGACGCTAAGAAAATTGGACTAAGAAATCGTGCTCAGCGGCGAGCGCTCCACTAAATCCTACCAGTATATATTAACCTATACGTACTCAAGGTTGTTCGAGGGTGGTGTCACAATACGAATTTGAGGCTCACTCCAAATACGAAGGACTTTCTTGTTGGCGGACCTATTATATACTGCTGTAGAGCAGCAGGCACGGCAGTAAATACCAGGGTAAAAAATGACTTGCGGAAAGCGCGAGCGCGAGTTATCATAACAAAAATTCAAAAATTCGATGAAAATAGACGAGCAGCGGGAATGCTGAACCCTATAATATGCGCGATACAAATAAAGGCACGTACATATCATACGTATCGTAGTGGGGAGGGGAGAGAAGAGCCTGCGTAGTGACCCCGGAAATGATAAATGAGTTAGGGAGGGAGCTGAAGTAGAAAGGCGAAGATAATAAATGGGATGGCAAAAAAAAAAAAAAAACACCTTTGGTCGATTCCTATCTTGCACGTCGGCCCAGACCCAACCCGACTCCGACCCCTAACCCTAACCCAACCCTTGGGGGGGCTCGAGGTCGGCAGAGGCGGTCGTGCGGCTCCGCCGCATGTCGCCGCATGTTTCGGTGGCGTTTTTCCAACAACAAAAAACGCCTGGCCGATAGGCCAGCCTCGCCCAATCAGATTGTGGTGTTGCACGAGTTTTTTGTCAGGGTGTTGTTGCAGTTAGCACCTCTTGAAAATGATGTGAATGGTATAACAACGAGATGATGCTCTCGGAGGAGGCGAAAACTGATAATCACGGCTACGTAGGCGATATTTGAATCACTACTACGGGGAAATATATGACCCATCCCCTGATTTCAGGCCTTGCGTTTCGGGTTGGGGCTAGGACTAGTGTTGGGGTCGGGGTTAGTTGCCGGTATTTAGGGCCGTGAGGCTTATTCGCCACGAGATAATTGTAGAGCTTCGCTGATGTTGCACGCTGGTCTGTGGGAGTTGGCTGGCGTGTTGGAGAGGACAGATGCGGCGGGAATATGCTCCTAAATGCCCCCGTAGTCGCGATTTATATCTCGCCCACGTAGTCGTGATTATCACTCCCCCTCTGAGACTCATTTCCCTACAACATACCCTGGTATGATACATACGAAGTATGATACCAGGTATGCACCAAGTAAGTGTCTTGGGCAAGGAGACAGCCCTGACGGCTAAGACAGGGAGTCCTTTACCAGCAGAGGGTTGACTTAGACGTGGTTGATGTCTTACTTGCGCAGGACAACACAAGTTTATCGATACCTTTGACACAACAAGGGGCGTTTTGTACGCCAACAAAACGCCGTTAGATAATATTGAAACTCCCTAGATACGGGTCTCGGGGTTGCAGGCTACATGTCCTAAAATGCTGTACCGGTACTGTCTTAGGGCCCTTTTCCCAGAAGAGGGTTGATTGTCTTAGACGCTGTTTGGTGTCTTTCGTGCTTTACTTTCGTTAAGACAACGCACCTGTACCCTTGGAAAGCGGCAATAAAGATGTTTCACGTAGTGCACCAAAACAACGCCTTACCGTAATCATGTAATCATGCGAGTCATCCCCACAGGTGTGCGGTCGCTTTTTAAATAATTCCTAACTTGGATTTTTATCGCACAGGGGTGCGATGACTTCGATATGTGGGTGCGATGACTCCGATCCCTGTGAGGAAATTGAATCAAATAATCTGTTTTCCCGTTCTGACGCACGCCCCTGTGCGATAACTCCGACATGTGCGGTTCTGAACAAATCAAACCACTGGCGATACTGGAATTGTGAACGCGTACCCCTGTGCGATAACTCCGACATATGCGGTACTGAATAAACACCACCCACGATACTGATGTCGAGCTCGTAGAACGGCCGGGGGATGGGGACGGAGAAGAGGAGGAAGACGATGAGCTGTGAAACATCGCTAGCCTGGGGAAAAGTCAGTAGAATAGCAGTGTAGTTTGGACCAGCAGGTATGAATAGCAGCTTCGTTCCTTGCTGTGGCGCGCAACGACTGAATTCGAGTTTGTTTTTGGTATTGTGTGCAAAGAGAGAAGAAAGACGCGGTAGTACGTGGTCAGTTTCGCCTTCCAGCTTTATCTTGGCTATCAATATCAATAGATACCGGTAGGTGAGGTAGGTTTAGTCTGTGTTTGGTTGAGTGCGGTCGCCGTTTAGCGATCCAATTAAAAAAACTGCGTTCATAGGTGTGCACCTGCAACACACACAGCGGTGGAGCCCCGATGACAATCCGCGAGACAAACGAACTGCGACAAGAGTTTCTATCCCGGGGCCACACGCGACAGCATGCAACATCACGCCCGAAAGTGGCACCTGAGTCGGAGTCATCGCACCCCTGTGCGATGACTCCGCGAGGACTCCGATGCGATGACTCCGATACCTGTGCGGAAATGGAATTACATAATTCCTAACTTGGATTGACACCGCACAGGTCGGAAGTCATGGCACCCCTGTGCGATGACTCCGATGTGTGCGATGACTCGCATGATTACGGTATTTGCTTTCTGACGTTTGACTTTGAAGGTATTATATGAAACATGTCTTAAACTCTTTACCACTGCGTTATTACAACGCCTACGTCTAAGTCTAACTCCAGTTAATCTGCCCCCGAAACAGGACTGCTCTCTTAACAGTCAGTCCTAAAGGGGTTAAAGAAAAAGAAAAAGAAATGTCTGAGGCGTACCGTACCGGACACGGTATGTCTTAACACGCCTGCTATTAATAACACGCCTGCGGCAAGTCGTCTTAGCGGCCAGGGCCTGACGCAGTTTTCGATATGAGCACGCCTTTTCGTAGTATACTCGGGGGACAGGGAACGTTATCACAACGCATCGACAGACCACCAGACCCTGCAACCCGGTTTTGTATATAGTACCTGCCGCTTCGAGATGCAACACGCAACACAGTGCAGGGAACGCCGTGAAGCCTGTGTGTGCTGCTACCGCACGTACGAGTACCTACTGCAAGTAATTTGAGGCTTGTTTTTCGTTCTGAACATCGTGTCTCCTTTCTGTGCCAACGTTTTATTGTTTTGGTTTTGGGGCGAGGGAGGGAAGATTTAATTAATCATACTAATCCAAGACATTAATTAGTTTTTGGTTTCGAGGAGAGGTTGTTGTTTGTTGTTGTTCTCACATTAACTCATCGCCAAAATCAAGTCCGTGGTCACAGGACAGGCTCCAATAACTCTGGGGTATATAATACCAGGTACTGGTATGTATCACACCAGGTGTGTATTATTTATGTAGTTCCTGACCAGATACTGGTAGCTATTAGCATGGATCTCTGTTTTGGACACAATTTTCTTGCCCGTCCATCCGAAAAAAACATACTAAAAAATATAAAGTACTTTCTTATAATATGATGTAATTCCTGTATTATGTTCAGCGTGCAACTTTCTCTGTAATATAGTAAAAGCTGTGGTGTACCGCAGTACTCTCCTTGTATATGGCGCTTGCTGTATACGGTAGGGGTGCGGTATTGTAACATCTCATATTTTGCCAGGCTTAGGGTTAGGGTTAGGGTTAGGGTTAGGGTTAGGAGCTCATTCAAGGAACTCTCGTATATCTCCCCCGAGAACAGTCTTGGACAAAAGGTGTACTCTTAGCCCCTTTAGAGCCGGAAACGGTTTTTGGGGACAAAACTACCTGGAAATAGTGTGGGATACTTTTTTGGGGTAGTAAAAGGGTTATAACTACCCCCAAAAGGTATCAATCCCATGATCAGGGTACAAAACGAAAACAGAGCAAAAAAAACAAACGATAGTTTCTCAAAAGATAATCCCTTTCAGTTACAAATATTGTTTGACCAATAAGATAACTGCTACCTATGATATACCCCGATCGTAGCACGCCTCCTTGTACGACATGGCAGTCAGTAACCCAACCCTACACCGGACCCGCACCACCCATGCAACGGTTTCAGACAAACGCAGGCAGTCTACGACGACCAAGCCCAAGCTCAAGGCTCTTGTCGACCTCCAACACCGGAAACACTGCTGCGGGATGGCGGGGTGCCGTGCCGCCCCCGCCCCCGCCCCCACCCCCGGGTGGCAAGTACGCCTCCGCGATGGGCTGGGTCGGCGTGGCCGCCCTGACCATTGCATGCCTGACAGCTTCTACAACTCCGCGTCAGACCCACGCGGTCGCGGCTGATTCAGGGCCCGGTTTTGCTGCTCGTGGCGATGGTGGGGGCGTTGCAGGTGGCGGGGATGGGGGTGGGGGTATCGGGGAGGGAAACGCTGCGCTGGTGGCGGCGGCTCACGAGCTCCGCCGAACTCTGACCCCGCCCCACCAAAGCTTGTTCAGGGTGGTGTGCATCCTCGTCTACGAGGATTTTTCTGGGAATTTGCATCGCATCACCGGTGAGTGGAGTAAGCTGGTATAGATTGTAGAGATTCGTGCACGTTCTGTTGACCCTTTCTAGAATAGCTGTGATACGGGCTGGTATTGTAAGAAGCATGAAATATGATGATGCAAAAATGACCCAACTCGCTCGCAACGAATGATGTCAGGGACAAACGCGGAGCCAAGCACAATCGGCGGGTCAATCTGCGCCGAGCGTGCCGCCATGTGCAAGCTTCGCGAGGCGCGGGACTGCAAGAGGGTCACGAAAGTGGTCGTCGTGTCCGACAACCCCGGCCCCTTGGCACCAGGTGACCTCCACTTTGACTATTAACACTGCTGTGCTACAGTTTTGCATCTCGGACAGATCACCTATTTCCACTTGATAATCTAGATCTTTCAGGGCAGATATATTCCCGATCTGTATGATCTAGCTCATGTTGCCGGGTGGGAGCCGTATAATCTGGGTGATCTAGGACGTGGTTCCTGGGTTGGATCTATACTATACAGACCCTGCGCAATATATCATCAAAACAGGTTATATAGGATCTAAATGATCAATAGATTATCTAGATCGTGATCTGTCTGACGTGTCTACAATTTCTTATTGCAATTTAGTATTACCAGCGGATGCGAGCGTCTAGCTTTGACGGCGTCAAAACAGTCAGGACCCTTTTTTTTTTAATTGCCTCAAGCGAAGCATCCTACGTACGCCGTCCTCAATCATCCCAAAAAAAAAACGTACACCAGGTACTCGTACGTATATACAGGTTTAGGTTTTCCCTTGAGAGGCAATGAAAGCGTCACAACGGTTGTAGACAACGAAGGCAATAAAATCGTGCTTTTCCGTCTCTGGTACATACAACAATGAATACAGCAGCGAGTCGTATGTCGGCCTCCCGTAGGTTATTTTCCAATCCGCGCAGAAGCGGGTGACGCAAGCCAATTGCTAGTCTCGCGAGAAAAAGAAAACAGCTGTAACAACGTACGTTCCAGACGACTACGAGTATACCTGGTACGACGAAGTATGATACCAGGGAGCATCTAACGTAATGGCTCTTGAAATGTTTATATACATATATATATATGTATATATTTATATTATCCTATCCTGACCGTTCCAGCAACACACACAATTTGCCGACAATTGCAAATACCCTGCTGCAAGAGTTGACAACATTGCCCAGTGACATATTATAACGAAGTACTAGTACTGTACTATGTGAACATGTTAATGCTACCGCCGTGTGCTCATGAGGTGATACTCCGAAGTAGTCCCTGCGAGGGATGACCCAGTAAGTACAGCTGATGTATGCTGTACCAGGTAGGTGTCAGTGGCACCAGGCATTGGTTTTGGTTTTCCAGAAAAGGAGGCGGGAGCTCGGCAATGCCGCCGTCAACGTTTAGCGCTGCTGTCGGGAGCCCTGGGTGTTTTATTTCAGCCACCCAGGGCCACTCGGCCGAGGGACTACCTTGTTCATTTTCACTACCCCAAAAAGTATCCCACACTAATTCCAAGTAGTTATGTCCCCAAAAACCGTTTCCGGCTCTGAAGAGGTTACGGTTTGATGGTTTTTGACTACGCTAACGAAATAGTTTGAAAGGCAATCTTAAGGTTTGATGGTTTTTTACTACGCTAACTAAATAGTTTGAAAGGCAGTCTTAAGGTTTGATGGTTTTTGACTACGCTAACGAAATAGTTTAAAAGGCAGTCTCAAGGTTTGATGGTTTTTGACTACGCTAACGAAATAGTTTGAAAGGCAGTCTTAAGGTTTGATGGTTTTTGACTACGCTGACAAAATAGTTTAAAAGGCAGTCTTAAGGTTTGATGGTTTTTTATTACTCTAACGAAATAGTTTGAAAGGCAGTCTTAAGGTTTGATGGTTTTTGACTACGCTAACGAAATAGTTTAAAAGTCAGTCTTAAGGTTTGACGGTTTTTGACTACGCCAACAAAATAGTTTAAAAAGTTGTTTCAGGGTGAAAGACTGAGCGAGAACACCCTTGCAGTGGAAATGGGGGTGGACCGCCTATTCTCTGGCGCTGCTGTCGGTGCGGATCCCAATATTTGTTTCCGCATGTTTTTCACTAAGTTATGTAGATGGAACTCCTCATACTTATACCGATGATATCGATGATGTACGTACGTCGATGGTATCATGCCCTTCGCTTACATCGAGGGTGCAATTTGTATCGAGTGAGCTGAATGCGGTACGATCGCGTTCAGGTCTCGCTGCGAACCGGGTTTTGTACGCCAGCGTGTTCAACCATCTTAGCGCTGCGCAAGAGGTGAATGTACCCTTCTAACTCTGATTCCGATTATCACTGCTGTACAGATAACTTCGATAATTTTCACGGCACACATAAGGCGTGTTTAACGCCACACGATGCATGCTACGATAGAGGTATTGATGGCGTTTTTTTGGCTGAATTTTGTATTTGGTGACAGGGCTCCTTAACCCTTTTACTGCCCCAAAACAATATCCCACACACTTTCCAAGTAGTTTTGTCCCCAAAAACCGTTTCCGGCTCTAAAGGGGTTAACCCAAAAATCGCCGGAATTGCAACATGTTTCGTTGTATACCTACATATTATAGATAGCTCATGGGATTGTTCATTGGGTATGATAGCACTTTTATTTTTTCCAATAAGTTTTTGGGTTAGTTTATACTGTTGATAGTATAGGGTATAGAGCTCCTCAAGTGAGAGGAGCCTCAGAAAATATCAACATCATGGAACAACACCCATGCCGTACTATTAGTACTATTAGTACCATGCGGCGAAATGTCACTGGGAAGGATGGAACTGACGGGTCTCCTCAAGTCAGGAACTGTTTCATACCCAACATCGCGTTGTTTTTTTCACAGCCTTTTTCGAAGTATACAAGCCTGGGCCATGGGGAATCTTCCTCGGGTTGACCTACCGTACTAGTAGGAGCATGCGTCACACAGATTGAAGCACCAGTCAACAAAATGAATGTAACTGTCAGCAACATTAGGCCAACCCCCCACCCCGCACCCCCCACCCTCACTCTCGCCCAATCCCACCCCACCGCCACGGTTTCACCCACGCAGGCGTTTTGTGTAGAGAATTCCTCTCCGCCCACCTCCCCCCATCCACGCCGGTTGTCATGTCCGGCTCTGGCGACGAAGAGCCTTCCGCTGCTGGTGGCCTCCTCTACCAGGACAACGTTGCGCCGCTTCCAGTAACGGTCAAAAATGAAACCGACAGAGAGAGTCGTTGCGTCAACGCTACCGACGGCGGAAGTATTGGTGGGAGTGACACCATGGTTGACCCCGTCATGGCCTCGCCTTTGTCTGGTAGTGGGACACCGGGGTCCACGTGCGACTGCCGTCGAATTACCGGCCCATCGCGCGATTCCGCCAATGAACCAACCATTGATGTGGCGGCGCAACCGTCAGGCAGCGGAGGGGGCGGGGGGGCGGGGGCGGGGGCGGCGTGGGGGGGCCGCGACGGGGCGGGTGACGGGGGG
>JAYJME010005085.1:0-10388 GCA_036873775.1 Costaria costata
CCGGGGACTGAAAGGAGCGAGAAATTAATGTCACCGGTCGGTCCGGTGACTTATTTATCGTTGGTGTAATTTTTGTCCCTATAATCAATCAATCAATCAATCAATCAATCAATCAGTTTTTAGCATTGCTACCGTTTTTTATCCTCGCTTGCAAGCCGCCTCTGCCCACGATTTCAATGTGGTTTAACGGTTCCTACCTAACCTCTCGGTTCTTATTTATCGGGAGCGTTCGGGTTAGATCCTTGTTTTTTTTCGATTTCAACCTTCTTGTGTACTCTCAAATGCGTACCATATAAGTTTTTATCCTTCTTTTGCTTTTCTCTGATCTCTAATTGTTGTTACTCTCGTCAGATATATATTCACGTTGCGAGCTGAGCTTCACAATCAATAACGCGCTCATGTCGCTGCCCCGGGATATAGATCGAGCTATAATCAATCAATCAAGCAGTCACTTAAGTCATTCGCGTGATGATGATATTACGAGGTGCTGCTGTGAGGTATTCCCCAGTGTCGCTTCTTGCCTCTCGCCCTGGTGTCTTATTATTATTATCCTTGTATTTGGGGCGAGGAGGTACAAAGAAAGATATCCCCTGCTTCCCGATGGCAATCAATACGCATACTACACTCGTACTGGTACGACACACCGCCTCCGCATTATCGCAAATTATCTACCGCAAATTATGTACCAGGTATTATGTGTACGTACGATCAATAATAGCGGATACCGTATTTATAGGGAAAACCACACGGTAGGCCTAGACTAGGCCAATCACTCGCCAGCGGGCAATGTCGTGTACCTCTGCTGTGCCCGGCGCAGCTATGCACGTCAAGGTTAGGCACTCGAAAGTGAGCATCTCCCTCCTGTATGTACCCTGCCTGCCTCTTACGGCAAATAAACGTCGGTAGAGCCCATGACTATTAAAAATGATAATTCCGTCGGTCGACAACAAAACTCATATTCTCCTTTTCTGTATTTTACTTAGAAATATGAAGCGTTTGGAAAAAACACACCACTCAAAAAATAATCGTGAAAATAATGAATGTACCTGGTATATGTAGTGTGTACTTTGCGGGAGACAAGACACCCGCTTTCATCGGTACTTTGAAGTACTACTCGTACATTTACCGCAAGGAAAGCGGATTGAGGGTATAAACCATAACGTGGAGATACCGTATTTAGTACCAAATTTGCAGGAGCGTTCTGCAAATAATCAGTACAGCGCGTGCCTTTTCTTACAAAGTGGATAAAATAGTGCTTACCGTGCGCCTTTCTTCGGATAATAAGAGCGTTTCACATTTTGGCATTCACATGCCGACGGTCTGACGGGTAGGCATACTTCCGCGCCGACGCGGCACGCACGAGCGCTCGAGGTAGGGCACCGGGCAGGGCCTTCCCGGGTGCGGTCTACGCAGGCGGGCACGATGGCGGAAGAAGGAAAGAAAAAAGGTCCACCTCGCGTCGATAAAAAGGCCTCGAAGCGCGGAGAGTACTCGGAATCCCAGCGGAGCCAATGCCGAACCCACCCGTCATTGTACATACGAAGAATATGTATACCCGGTAGGTCACGCAGTGTTGTACGCACGTGACTTGCGTCTCTTTCGGTGCTGTAGAAACGTCGGGGAACTGGCAATGATCCCTGGGCCTTGCCCGAGCTCTTTCTTTTGTTTTTTTCCCAGCCTGTAGATTCCAATTGCCTTTTCGTGACCACGGCGAGCGTTTGCGACTATTAAATATTAACAGCTACGAATAATGTGAGAACTCGATAACACGAGAACGCGCTCTAATTGTAACCGAGCTGCCATGGCCGGCTACCTGCCGACTGCGGACCGAGAGGGATATACTTGAGCCTCTTTCCGTGAAACGTCGGGGAACTGGCAATTGGGAATCATCCCTTGCCTGAGTTTTTGCTTTGTTTTGTTCCCAGTCTGTAGATTCTAATGCCTTTTTGTGGCTACCGGCGAGCTTTAGCGACGAGCCACGAGTAATGTGAGAACTCGGTAACACGAGAACGTGCTCAAAATACAACCGAGCTGCCATGGCCGGCTGCCTGCCGACTGCTGACCTAGAGGAAGATACTTGAGTCTCTTTCCGTGTTGTCGAAACGTCGGGGTACTGGCAATCATCCCTGGGCCCCCCTGCATGAGCTTTTGCTTTCGTTTTTCCCCAGTCTGTATATTTTAATTGTTTTTTGTGACTACCGGCGAGCTTTTGAGACGAGCCACGAGGAACGCGATAACTCATTAGCACAAGAACGCGCTCAAACTACAACCGAGCTGCTATGGCCGGCTACCTGCTGACCACGGACTGAGACGGAGGGACTTGAGTATCTTTGGCAAAACGTGGGGGAACTCGCACAATCATCCCTGGGCCCTGCCCGAGCATTTTCTTCAGTCTTCACTACGAGTATAGCTCCCAATTGCCTTTTCGTGACCACGGGCGGTCTTTTTCGACGAGCTGATGTGAGAACGCCAGAATACGAGAGCAGGCTCAAACTACGGTCGAGCAGCCCTGACTTGACGACCGCGGACCGAGACGGAGAGACTTGAGTCTCTTTCCGTTTCGTCGGGGAACTGGCGATCATCCCTGGGCACTACCCGGGCTTTTGCTATTGTTTTTTACCAGCCTGTACTCGCAGGGTTCCAATTGCCTTTTCGTGACCACGGACCACGGGCGAGCTTTGGCGACAAACTAATGTGAGGAAGCGCCTAACTCTAAGCCAATCAGAACCGGTCAACCATTGGGTGGCGTTAGTCCCTTTGTCTCGTAACTATTAATAGTGTATGACAACCATTTTCTCGAATGAGTGGCAAGCTCTACCCAATGCGAGAACGCGAGAACACGAGAGTCAGCTCAAACTACGGCCGAGCAGCCATGACCGGTTACCGGCCGGCCACGGACCGAGACGACGGAGGGACTTGAGTCTCTCCTTCTGGAGGCCCGTTGGGATCTTCATCCATGCTAAGGTACCGATGCCTTGTGACCGGTCTGCCATAGATCGTGGATCCCCTCCGAGGCCCCGACTTGCTCCATCGCGCTACGAGTATCGCTTCTCTTTTTTTTGGCCCCTTCTCGCCAAACATCACAAGGAGGGGGGGGGTCTACAGGTAAGCACGAAAAGCAAAAACAAAAAAACGAACTCTCAGGCGGGGTCTCACTCTATACTGTGATCTGATTTATAATTTTTTGGCCCCATCTTGCCAACATCACACGGGGGGTCTTCAGGTAATAGCAGGAGAAGCAAAAACAAAAAACTAAAAAATCAGTAGCGATCTTACGGTGATACATACTATAAATAGCAGCTGCTCCGACCCTTTTTTACCAAAAAGCAAAAGGCAAGAAGGGACACATCTACCAGGATATACCTGACAAACCGGTACCTGGTATATAGGCGAGTGAGTCGTTCACGGGGTCGGAAATTCGAAATATTCGACCCTTTGTACCACGTACTATTAATAGTATAATCCTACCATATGATTTGTTTCTCGAAGGCGCGCGTGGAGGCGACTTTGGTCATGCCAAGCTGTTATCGTATGGCGTCGGTGATCGAACAATTTATCCCGGCGGAAAAAAATCGGAAGTACAACATACGTACAGTAGGTACTGCCAAACATTAACGTTGCCGGTACATATTTTAAGGCACCCCACCCGCACGAGATCGAGGTCCGGAGGCGCTATGAAGAGAAAAAACCCCCAGCAAAACAGCGTCAAGCAACGCATTCTATAAAGCCAGTGCGCAAACGAGGGTATTCCGCGATGCAGCGTAGAAAAGGCTTGACGCGCCGACGAGGCCATTTTGAGATATTTTCGGGCAGTGATATGGTATCCCGTTTTCGCTTTTCTTGACTGCTTCCTTTCGGCTGCAGATTGTAACCGGCTTTCTCCTTGCAAGTTGTAGAGATGTGGGAGTGGGCTGTGAAGCGCCGCATCTTCTATCCATTCTCCCAATTTTCCGGATGACGGGTTTAGCACCTTCCTGATTTGTATGCATCTGCATGTACGGCCCTTCAAGGTGGGCTAGTGTCATGGTATCCCTGTTTCCCCTCTATTGTTTGTCGAGGCGTTATTACGTTATTCATCTGGATGATGAAGGTGGAAAAATGCCCTCCCGCTCAGAAGCGTCTGGAGCGAGGCAAGAAGCTGGTATGATACCAACACGTGTGAGTGATCAACTGTAACCAGAGACAACCTGCACAGTATTACAGTAGTCGAGTCCGTCCCATACTACCTCATCGTATGCTGTTACCTACAGTGATTACACCTCTTGTAGTACTGACAGTAACTATCTACTGATTGAGCTTGCCAGCATATGCTGCCAGTATATTTGATACTACGTACGTCCAAGAAACACGCCATATGATATGACGGAAAACCATAAAAATGAGTTCCGGGAGGACACCGGAGAGAGCGAACACAAGAAAATAGGATCGTCTCAGCATCGCCACAAGTTACATACGAACTGCTGTACCTTTTTGTTCTTGCTATTTTGTCTCCGCTCTTTCCTGTATCAATTCCCCCACCACCCCCGGCCAATACAGTATTGAACCCAGTATACTGATGCAGTCCAGTATACTAACTGCTGGCGAAGGCAGTAGCATCTATGCTGATTGAGGCATTGAGGCTGCCAGTGCACAGCCTTACGGATCACGCTTCAGTGGGACCGGCAAACCAGATGTATACAAGGCATATCTGCGGCGAGTAGCTGGTATATAGCAGGTATGACACGAGAACTACGAGTATATCTTGGCATCTGGGGTTAGGTTCAGCTCGACTGGGTTTATATTTCCTTGGCTGAATGAATCGTCTACTCTGTTGTTTTTGCTTGCTTTTGGACGCCGACAACTCTGAATAAGTACGTACGTACGTACGTACGACTCGTACGCAGCTTTCGTTTTGCGCCTTTGTGCGTTTGCACACAATGGCCGTTCACCAGGCAATAAAGCGATACGAAGTGTCATATTATACGAGTCCAGAGCGATAGACGCATCGGCAGTTAGTCCCGGTCGGCTTTGATCGCAGATACCTTGGGCACTGCATCCTCTCTCCTCTATATCAGCACGGAACGTACCGCGTGGGGTATTACATGCTGTAACCAGAGAGCAAGACTACGGGTACTTTTGTTGTTAGTTGTTACACCAGGTGTCGTATACCAGGCACACAGCAGCAGTAGTACGTGTAAAG
The DNA here is from genome assembly GCA_036873775.1 of Costaria costata. Taxonomy (NCBI): domain Eukaryota; class Phaeophyceae; order Laminariales; family Agaraceae; genus Costaria; species Costaria costata. Next base: position 5,180 of record JAYJME010005085.1, read on the forward strand.
AGCATCTGCACGTGGATACAGAGAGCAGCATGCCTGATTATACATACTCGTACTGTCAGTAGTACCGGTATCATGAGCAGGTATCATATGGTACTTACACGTACTTGAACAAGGGGGAAACACTATAAAAAAACGGCAATAAAATATCGCAACATCGCAGTATCCTGTTTGGAGGCGATAGTGCAGTTTGAGGCTTGAGCACTAACTAATCAAGCTCCCATCGACCCTAGGACATGCAACATGGCCGCGCGAACTTACGCCAGCCTATGCGCTGCAGGATGGCTGCCTCTACTGCGCCGCGATCAGCACAGCCTCGTTGATGCGATGGGCCAGGATATATTAGGACTGCCCGTTTTTTTCGGTTTCTTTTGGTGTGACAATCCCGTCATAGATCTCTTCCGCCTCTTAACGAAAAGGCGGCCAGCGCTGGTGTCGCAAATACTCCATTCTACGCAAGCTACGGACGGCTTCGGCCAGCAACTTAACAGCCTCGTGCATGGTGGCATATTTTGAGCGAGCGGCTTTACACTCGTAGTTTGGAAATGTTTGGGAATGCAGTGCACTCGCCTGGTGAATAACTTCTTCATCTTCTTGACGGCGACCTCTTCTCCGGTTTGCCGGTTCACCGCTTTCAGAACCGACCCATAGGTACCATCGCCTAGCTTCTTGGTGAGAGTGTAGCGATTCATAACTGAGAAAAGGAGTGGTGGCCGCACCTCCTGCCCGCGCAGGCTCCTCTAGTCCTGCTTGGAGGAGCCCCGCCGGTGCGGGGTGCGCAACAGGGCGTCGGAGCACGAAAAACGTATCCCCTACCTATATCCAAAATAAAGCATCCCAAGTCTCTAGAACTCCTCATTGCCTCGCAGCCGGCAACGACACCCCCGAACACATATACCGGTATATCCCGCAGAAAGTAGCACCAATGGTGTCTGCCAGTGTGTTTTCGTCCTTATTGGCTCTCTCCCTTCATGGCGCCGGGGCTTTCCACGTTCCAGTGTTGCCTTCAACCAGAGCGAGCGCGATTAGGAGAGCCACGGCTGGTATTAGTCATGTTTCCACCATGTCTTCTGCCCAAGACACCGACACCAAGAGCTTCTATCCCTTTCAGCGAAGCGCGCTGTCGACCAGGTGCGTCTATGCTTCTACTACTATTGTTAGTGCTCTCCTTACAGAGCTGTCGTAAGGCTGCCACAGTCTGCTGATTGCACGCACGCCGGTCCTTTTCCTTGCCCGAAACAAACATAGAGGCAACATTCAACATGTTAACATGTGTCACTCAGGCGTTGTCTCTACACAATCCACAGGGGATATCATGATATACTTGCTGGCAATCAGCGGTGCGTCTCTATGCTACCCACCTCCCTAATCCCGCACGCATGTACACGCTCACACCGGTACCATTTCCTCGTCCCGTCATTATCTTGCTCCGCGCCGAGCAGGCCAGGCTCTCTGGCGCCGCTTTCGGCCGAACAAACGCCCGAAACTCAGGGAGGGACGCCCGAAGGGGAGGGCTCCGGGGGTGCCTTCAGGCAACTGCTGGGGCTGAAGGGTAAGTGCGAAGGGAGGGCCATCACTGTATATATCGCCGTTCTGCAGCAGAGCAAAGGATTAGGGCGTGCGTTTCTGCCGGGTATGATACGCCTGACGCTCATGTTGAAGAAGGGAAGAGTAAGAGTAAAAGTAAGGATACCCTAGGCTGTGGCCACAATCCGACGAAAAGCTACGCCCGCATCGCGTACAGCACTCCCGGGAAGCATACGTCGGCAGGCTGGTGCGGCCATGCAGCTTCCACCACCGCCAGCATTGATGGATTCACGTTCTGTATGGCCGGGTTTCCCGCGCGTAAGGCGTCTGGATGAAAGTGTATGCATCTCGCGAAACCCAACCGTAAGCCCTTAATGAAACGGTTGCGGCACGACTATAGTATAGACCCGCGAATAAGGAAGAGCCCAATAAGAAAGTAAGGCTCACTTTTGGGCGAAGCGGTAAGAAAGTTGGACTAAAAAATCGTGCTCGGCGGCGTGCGCTACGCTAAATTCTACTAGTATATAATAGCCTATGCTCAAGGTTGTTCAAGGGTGGTGTCACAATAATAATCTGAGGCTCACTCCAACTACTTGTACGCGTAGGAGTTTCTTGTTGACGGTCCTATACTGTACTGCTGTTACGCTGTCACGGGCGTTGCGTGTCACACAGCAGCCGCGAAGCTCGGTATGTCGCGACAGACCGCTTCCGCCGATATGTGAGGCTTTCTCCTCGAGGGTTGTGTACACCTTGACCAAGCTTCGACAAAACAATGTACTTGACTTTGCACCCGAATCCTAACCCTAACCCTAACCCTTACCTCCCGGGATTTTTCTCGGAATGAAGATGTAACGAGGAGTTAGTGTGGACTATCAACCATTTGGTCGAAGCTGAGCCAAGTCGTAAATGCTACTACCACCCTCTGTTGCGCGCGCGCGTTTTTTGTTTTGCACCAGGCGCCTCCACGACGGAGGACATCTTGAAGATCCGTCTCCAGCTGACCAAGCCGGTCACGTGGATCCCTCTCATATGGGGCGTGCTCTGCGGGGCGGCAGCGTCAGGTTCGTGAAGGAATCAGTCTGGAACCTGCCGGGGATGCTTCGGGCGTGAGCGTTGGCCCCTTCGGAACTTGCACGCATCTTTTTGGGGGACAAACTACTTGGCATTAGTGTTGGGTCTGTTTTCGGTAGTACAAGGGTTAAGCCTATCTGTTTTTACCTTCTCACGCGGCGCGGCGTCTGCCTTTATACCCCCTTCACAGCTGCACCTATTGATATGTACCCTAATATTAATAGGTTGTGGAAACAAGTTGCTTGGCATTACAGTCGGAAAAGTTTTGTTGTACGGTTAAAAAAGGCTTTTTGGTCGACCGTGGAGCAAAGGCCGGGGTATCCGGGCCGCCGCACAGCAACAGTGCGTAGTGCTTGGGGTATTGACGTACGTATACATTGTGTTGGTGCTGCCCCGAGCCCCGCGCCGCTGAAACCCATACGGCAGTACAGTACGCGGAACCGCGAATGGGGCGCGACAGTGTTTGGAGCGATTGCACCACTAGCAAGAACTAGTTAGCACTACGGTACATACATACCGGCATTAATAGTACTGATGTGCACCAACGCGGTATCCATGGTGTGGTGGCAATGGGGCAGTTTGACGTTGGAGCAAGCGGGCACAAGGTGTATCCCTCGGGGCGAAGGTGCGGTATCGTGGCAGCGTGATGCCGTGGCGTGGTACGTGCAGTAGATGGTCCCTCTATAGCACCGGATGCCGCTATAGTGCCGACTACCCGCTATAGTGCCTGTGAACTCGCTTGGCACAGATGGGAACAACCACTACTATTAATAGTGGCAGTATGCGGGGTAGTATTAATAGTGCCGGTTGCCGATATAGTGCCGGTGTTTCCGGCTGGCACACACCGGCACCAGTTAGGGACCACTACTTTTTGTTTTTGTCTTTTCTTTTTTCCATCCCATTTATTTATCTTCGTCCTTCTATTCCAGCTCCCTCCTATTGAATATTGATAGCCGTAACTCAGATTCGGGGTCACTAAGCAGGCTCTTCTCCCCCCTCCCCACTACGGTACGCGCCTTCAGTTTTTATCTCGCATATACAGGGTTCAACATTCCCAATGCTCGTCGATTTGCATGGAATTTTGCCAACTCACGCTCTCGCACTTTTGGCATGGTCAATTTTGTCAGAAAAAGTTACGTGCTGGATCCAGGACTCGTCGAACCCACAAAATCGACGTTCATAGTCGTACGAGGCTAAACCACTTCACCACAGGGGACGCCCCCTTGTACCTGAAGTATGATATGCGGGTATTAATGTAGTAGCCAGTCGCGATGTAGCCGACGCTCGTCATCGCTTCTCCAGAGTAACCGCGGCATCGCTCTCGACACTGCTGTGGCCCAATTTTGGGACCGTTCTCTTTTGTGTTTGCGCAGGCAACTACCATTGGTGGAACCCGTTCGGAGGAGACGTCAGCTTCGACCTTGGCTCGCAGGACCTGCTCAAGGCTCTCGGCTGCATGGTGCTGTCGGGGCCTTTCCTCACGGGATACACACAGGTCAGTCGTGGTTGGTTACCTTCGCACAACGTTCGTCCTTCTCCTCCTGATTACTTGTTTTAGCTATTTTGGGGCTACACGCGAGTCAGTGTTTTTTTACCCTTGCGCAGCCTTCGTCCTTCTCCTGCTGCGTACCGCACCTGCTTGCCTTTTTTATTTCGTGTTTTGCTCGGCCGTTTTCGGTTCGAAGTTTCACGCTGCGTGTGTCCTGGGTGGAAATGTGCAGTTATAACCCCAAATTATAACCCCAGGTTATAACCCCATAACAAACTACTTGGAATTAGAGTGGGCTTTAATCCGGGGGGGGGGGTGCAGTAGTAAGAAGGCTAACATCTATCAGGTACAAGGTACCTTCCTCTCTCTACAGAAGTGGTCTCGCAGTCTAGTGCTGTACCTCGATACCACGAACATGATATTCTTCCATTATCAACTGCTCAGACGACGCCCCTCTTGTCTTTATCTCTCCATCCGCGTAGACGATCAACGACTGGTATGACAGAGAGATCGACGCCATCAACGAGCCGTACCGGCCTATCCCATCGGGCGCCATATCAGAGGTCAGTGGTTCCTTGTCGCCCGCGTGCGTTTGCATGGTGCGTTATTGCTTGGTCCACGGGACAGGCACATCCCGTACCTCTTAGGCAACTTTCGTGTAAGACATATCGCAAAAATGATGTACAGTAGTACCCCCAGTTTCGTCCGCGTGGCGGGATTATCAAAGTGAGAACGATATTTATGACAACCTCTGCAAACCAAACTGAGCCGGCTCTTTCCCGAGATCGGCTGGCGTCGCTGGTCGATGTTGATGTATCCTATCCTTGACCCTGCCGCCAGCAGACCGGCTCTTTCCCGAGGTGGACTGGCATCGCCGATCGTCGTGACGTACGCTTGGCTCTGCCGCCAGCGCGTATGAAAGCACCCGACTCGCCCATCGGGTGCCTCTCGCTCGTGGTCCGAATCGGTCTCGCGCCTCCCGCTTTTCTTCGCACTAATTGTCTCTGGATCCGTCTTGTGCCTCCCACGTTGTCTCTCACGCATCGTCCGAGTCCATCTCCTCCGGCTTACCATCTGAACGCGTGGCCTTATCCCCCCCCTCCTGCCCCCCGCCTCCTCGGTCTC
>JAYJME010005086.1:0-10386 GCA_036873775.1 Costaria costata
CATCTTCAGCACAGACCGCCTCGGGTTACAGGACCCAGCCGTCCAGGAATGCGAGAGGGACTGACTGCACAGAGCATATCGCTGTTAATAGAGGGACCCCGCAGTCCAGGAATCCCGGAGGGATGGGCCTTCGTTTCATCGCTTAATAAAATCAATGGGGGGACGACGACGAAAATCCCCTGAAGGGGATTGAAGCCAACCCCCCCCCTTTCCCCGTGGGAAAAAAAAACACAACTCAGTGAGAAAACCCAGCCGTCCAGGAAGCCGAGATTGGCGCTTAGAGGACACGGCAAGAGGGCACCTAAACCCGAACCCCCTTACAACAGAAAACCTATTATAGCGAGAGGACACCCTAACCCCAAGTCCAGCCTAGAAGAAAGCCTACTCGGCGACAAGACACCGTAACCACAACTTCCTAATAAAAGAAAGCCTGCTTCGCGAGAGGACACCCTAACCCCAACTCCCGTGTAAAAGAAAGCCGACCTCAGCGATACTCCGCGCGGAAAATAAACAGCAACAGAGCAATACCACCCCCAACCCAAACGTTTTTTAACCATCTTGCGGTCGATGGTGGGAGACGGGCAAGTCCAACTTCTCCATCATGCACCGGGAGATATACGAAGTATACCACTAACCCCAACTCCCGTATAAAAAAAAGCTCCGTCACATACTGCTACACAAGTGGCGATACTTACACTCGTTCGGAAAACATACCACAACAGAGCAATACCAACCAATAAGTATTTCAGTCAACCATGCTGTCGATGATGGAGGGCAGGTCGAACTCCTCTATCATGCGCAGGGAAGGTGGGTGCCCCTAACCCCAACTTCAAGTAAGGCCTACTCGTATACAGTGTTAGCGACACATTTTTAGTCAAAAACTTATGTACAATAACAGAGCAATACCAATCGCGAAGTATTTTCGTCACCCTGCCGTCGATTTTGGAGAAGGGCAGGTTGAACTCGCCGAACATACAGAGGGTGATTGATAACCCTAACCCCAACTCCCTATTAAAGAAAGCCTACGTTGTTCGGAAAACAAATGAGTACCAGAGTAGTAGCGGTACCAATCCTAAAAGTATTTCAAGTCACCTTCCGGTCGATGATGGAGACAGGCAGGTCGAACTCGTCGATCATGCACAGAGGGATGGCGCCGCCGCAAGGCTTAGCGTTGTCCATCTTGCGCTCGAACAGCGTCACGTCAACATCGTCGCACGCCGCGAGGATTTCAGCGGCGCAGGACCCCGACGGCCCACCTCCCACCACGGCCACCTTAAACTTCATCTCCATGTCTGTAAAATAACAAAGATAAATGAGATACAATGTGTGGGAGGAAATCGAGTTTAGAAGCGGAAAAAAACTGGCGAACGAGCATTTACAGTCAACGGTTTTAGCTTACTTATCCTCACAACGGCGTCGGCGGCAGGACATCGTCTCATATTACCAGGCATCACAAATGCAAACAGGACAGGACTAAACTGACACATATGTCAATACAACATGAATACGAATAACAGGAGCTGTTTACCTTATATATCTGTGGTGTGCTGTGATCGCGGGCGATCTGGAAACAGACAGGGATTGCAATTACTGGTGACACACTTCGGCGATAGGTACAGCATGAACGCAAAAAGTTGGGGTAAAGTTTTGTGTTCTACTGCAGCTGTCCCCTTCGGTGGATGAAGCCTACAAATACAACAAAAAACTCGACCCAAATTCCAACTCGTCCATCCTCCCCGGGGATGGTTAAAACGCACCCTCGGTATAGTTACATTATCGGTTCGTAGGCAACTCCAAAAGCTGACTTGAGGTACGGGAATTACCGATGCATAACTGGTTTTACCACAGGTAACTGTCACCCCTGGAAATTCACCCTCAGTTTTATTTGCGTCCACTGCTGATCTTACGCTTCCATGTCCTATCAATTTCAAAAGACTGTGCTGCGCGTCCAATAACAAAAATATTTGATAGCTGCACACATGCTAGCAAGTAAGCCCTGGAGCAGGCATGTCAAGGCATGCTCAGTGAGATACGCCTATGATACATTTAATGCAACATTTTGATTAGGGCATGATGAGAGGGCCAAAGCTTTGTGTCTTACTTATTTCGAATAAGGCGTGTAAGGCACGTGATATTATACCTGTAGCGTCTACGAGTAAGGCAACCAGCTATGCTGGGAAAGTGGCAGAAAGTAAGGCATGCCTTAGCGGCCGGGGCTTTTAGAGAGTAGGATGCTAATTCGACAGCGGTCGGGTGATGAAGCCAGCGGAAGATGATAGATCAACGGATCATTCATGTCCAGTGAGATGGAAATGGCTGCGCTATTAATGCTAAATGCTACGGAAGTATGCATTCAATGGCATCGAAGCACTCCATACACAACCGTTGGCTGTACAAAGTACCTCGTACTGAATGAAAACGATGAATACCAATGTGCACCGCATGTCGTGAAGGCCTGTCAGATGTTCAGACAGGAAATGTTTTGATGATATACGAGTACCATGTACAGAGTATGTAAGTACCGCTGTGTAACACCAGAGTGTTACAAAGTACCAGGTACCTGTACACCTGAAGCACGACTATTAGTAAGTAAAGGCGGGATATTAATGGATTCGACTCATCATCGGAGATGAGATCAGAACATGTTCTACAAGTATACAATATTTCTTGTCATACCAGGCAAGAAGGGTGACTCAGGCGGCAGGTTGTACTCGTAGACCAGGTACCTGGTATATACCAGTAGGTAGAAGGGCAATTGCTCCCATGCCATGAAGACGTCAAGTCAATCACGCTCGCTAACACTGCAACCACAAATTACAAGTAGCTCTGCTAAATAGTGACAATCATGCAAAAGCTCGTTCTAGGTCTTCACATCACAGAAAGCCACGTAGAAAGCACGAGCAGCAGACGCAGTCACCCACACCTACTCGTACACCAGCAGATTATACCCACACAACTTCCAAGTGCATGATACATTGGCAAATTAATGTGATTTTAGTATGAAATCAGGCCGAAAGATCGCCGACACGCGGCTCATGGCTGGCTATTCGCTTGTAATCGATACTGGTGTTCGTGATTGATAACTGGTACCTGGTGAGTTTCAGGAAGTTTATCTTGAACACAAGAAAGACAAGAAAGACAGCAGCAGCTGCTGTGCGCTTCAAACAAACTGCGGACAGCAAACACATACTGCGATCATCCCGCGTACGCTAAACCGCCTCGGGCCAACATCAACCGCGACTGCTGCTGCACTGCTGCTGCTGCAGCTCCCTCGGCTGTACTAGAACCGGGCACATAATCGTGATTCTCGATCATTCCTTTCGAAGAAAAAACACTGAAAAGAAAGGGCCGAAAGATTCGAGGGACTGCTGAAGTATTTCAGCATTTTCAGTCCAGTCGCCCAATGCGCCGCCGCCATACGACGTGGCCAACGACAGCAGTAGCACAGCAGCACAGCCACAAGTACAGGGTCTGGGTCCGCAACACGTCTATCATATCATAGCTCTCGAGGTGCTGCTGCAGAGACTTGATTGAGGCAATCCGATGCCTTGGGGCATGCATGCGTGTCCGTGCCGAAATACTAAAAAAGAAATAAGATGTGTGAGGCTGCTGAGGGACTTCAATGAAAGGTGCATGAAGGAACTACGTTTTACAGTTGCCCGTTTATATATCATGATATACCACGAATATCGACACAGGGCAGAGGGCGCGGCGAGTATAGCTGTCGTGTCAGGGTACCTCCGCAACACGTCATGTCTCTCGACCTCAAGCCTCCGGGTGATCTAGAATGACAAGACCCAGTGAGCTATACTCATAGCAAGCCAGAAGCAGCGCGCCGCCTTTCGTGAAGGGTGAAAGGTGGGCCTGGTATCACATGACAGCACGTGGCACTTTTCACACGAAACATCTACGTGAAGGCCAGAAGAAACCGGAGCCCCACAAGTTTTTCATGCACAGGTACTCAGATGCTCGTAAGACGCGATCTGCAGCCGCAAGGCCGTGAGCGCTAGCGGACGCTCTCCGCAATGTTACCGTGTCGCTCGTCACTACTGGTGTAGAGGCAGAGTCCATGCTAGCTGGTGGAAATGATGCGCTGCCTCCAAAGTATGACCCTCATTGCGGTTCATTGGTTTTGTCTCATACAGCAGCAGCAGCAGCAGCAGCAGCAGCAGCAGCAGCAGCGCATGAGCATCAACAGCAATTCCAACGCCAAGGCTAACGAGCGGAGCGCCACCTCTCGATCCACCCAGAGAACCACGCATGAAATTGTGCTGGATCAGTCAAAACTGGACTCCCATACCACGCACCTGACGATGAAGCAGGCGCAGTCGCCGACGCTGCTGTCGCGACCCGCTGCCCCGTGAACCCTCGTGTTGCTGGGGAGACAACCCACGCCGAGGACCCAGCGCATCCCGCCAGGGCGGCCAAAGCCGTCAAGACACTTCGTCGGGGCGCCATAGTCGAAGAGTACAAGAGTGCTAAGAGGCCGGGTGGGGACGCTGGCGTCGTGGGTGTCACAACTCAGGGCGTATGCACACTTCGCTAATGCTATGGATGCGGGCGGAGGAGCTGAGAAGAAAGCGAGAGGAGCCGCAGATTTGATATGGAGGCGTGATTCTGAAGTTGCCAGCAGAGCTCTGACGAGGAAAATATTCATCCATAAGTTCAACATGCCGTCGGTTTCCAAGCTTTCAACGCCAAATACCGGCTATATATATGGTCGAACCGCAACAAAGGAACAACCGAAGCTCCTGCGCTCGTGCACTCGTCTGGCTTTTGTCGCAGGGCTGGGAATGCGATCGGCCCGTCGTACATGCACCGTGCTTGCTTGGCGCTCGTATGGCATGCTGCGACTGCGGTGGGTGGCGATCAATGCCCCAATGCAACGCGGAAATTTGAAAGTCGTAAATCGCGATCGCCTTTATCGCCTTCCACATTCCACATCCATCCGCAATTTTTCCACCAACGACCAATCTCGAACGGACACATGAAACCGCCGGTTTTGTGTAACGTGTGACGCAACGACAACGCCGCAACGTGCACGTAGCGTTTTACCAGGTAGCTTTGAGAGACCAGCGCCCGCAGCGCCCCACCTAACAGCAACAACCAGCTGAGAGCGACGGCAACACGACATAATCACCATCGCGAGAGGTACACCGACCACACCACGGCCTGTCCAGAAATGGGCACAGCCTGGCTGTACGCGGGGTTTCCTGCGCTCGTAGACAAGGGGTTCGGTGAGCGGTTCGAGGAACTTGCTCGCCTGCACCCTCCGGGTTCGTCAGATGTATCCAAGGCAAGAAGCACTCCACCTCGTATAATATGTGTCTCATGGCTATCTCATGTCTAGTGTGGTGGATCCGATTTGGTACATGTATTCGTTCTTTACCGCAAGATGGAGCACACACCCTCGGACGAAGTTCCCAAGCTGTTTGTCTCGACTACGGAAGGGGAGGGTGTTTGTGCAAAGTTAAAACGCTGAGCGATACGTCGTCTGCCATGTTGCGTACAGCGACATACCTGGTACAGTAGCATTGTGCAGTAGTACGAGTAGGAAAGATATCGACGATATATTGTTGGTCAGATACTGCTGTAGCATACGGTAATCTACTACTGTGCTGACTGTGTGGTCTAGAAGTATAGACTCGTATGTAAGCTATCTGACCAACAAAAAAAGCTTTCAAAAGCCACCATTTTCGTTGTGTGTGCCCCTCTTGTTAGTTTGGGTGCTTCACTGCTGTTTGCTGCACATCGATACCAGAAGTATGTCACCACCAACTGTTAATAGCAGAGGTAGCACGAGCTCCGACATTTTATCTGCCTCGAAGTTTGTGGCTGCTGAGACGGCTGGTATCGCTCTCTCTCTCCTGCTTGAAAGTACGTATTCGTAGGATGAAGATACATGGATGTCGATACAGCAGGTGGAATGACGAAATGACGGTGTTTTACTGCATGTATACGTAGCACACATAATACACAGCAGTCGTTTTACAGCAGTACTGCTGCTGTACAGTAGTAATACCACTCTGTCCAGAAATACAAGGAGTTTTTTATGTTTATTTCAATATTCATACGCTTCTTATATTTATGGACATATTGGTTTGTAGTACTGTAGTTGTGGCCGGAGTTGCCGGAAGTGTTCGTGCCGGAAGCAGCCTGTACTCTATGATACATTTGCGGCAAATGGGAGGGCGTCTCTCTGTCTGTCTACTCGACAGCCATCCGAGAACGCTGTCGCCAGTAGTAGCCGCCCATGTATATTACGGTATACGAAGTGATGTGTGTTGTGCCTTGTGCGTGCAAGATTTACTTTTGAAACGCTTTCACGGTGGATACTACAGTTGAACCGTAGTACCGGTAATTACCGTACGTGACGGCGGTGCTATTGTTAAGGTATTGGTCTGTTGGGCAATACTGGTGAAAGGTTAACCATTAATCTACCCAAACTAAACCTTATAACACTCTCCCCCCATTCTGAACAGCGGGGTCTTTGGTCTTCGCATGGGTGTTAAGGTATTAGCCTGTTGGGCTACGAGTACTGGCGCCTACTCAAACTGAGCCTTATAACCCTCCCTCGCCCACAAATTAGTTTCCGGTTTCGAGGAGGGGTATTTTTTTTGGTGTTTGGGCGAGGGAGGGGAGATTTAATTAATTATACTAATTCAAGTCACTAATTAGTTTTCGGTTTCGAGGAGAGGTTTCGAGGAAAGGTATACGTTGTTTATTGTGTTTTGATTGTTGGACGAGGGAGGGGAGATTTAATTAACCATACTAATCGAAGACACTAATTAGTTTTAGGTTTCGAGGAGAGGTTCCCCCCCCTCGCCCAAAAACCAAAACACTAAACAATAATGAATGATAGTCTGGATTATTCGTCGATTTGTTCAAGTCATTGTGTGGCAAAACTACGTAGAAATATACCTCTCCTCGAAGCCGAAAACTAATTAGTGCCTTGGATTAGTTTGATTAATTAACTCTCCCCTCCCTCGCCCAAAAACCAAGACAATAAACAATAAACATATACAAGTAGATATATAAACTAATGGATGTCTTGAAATAGTATGGATAAATTAAATCTCCCCCCCTCGCCCAAAAACCAAAACAACAAACAATAATCAATGATAGTATGGATTATTCGTCGATTTCCCTCTCCTGATGTTGGCGATGGTGCATGTGGGTCTTCTACCGCTGCACTTTCCGGTATGTACTACAGTAGTACCTGTGGCACACCAGTTCTACAGCAGTTCAACACCTGCGGAACACCCACGCCTCTACCTATACTGCGGTGCCACTGGTCCAACTATTCTATGGAGCCGTACGTGCCTAGTCCGAAGTTCTTAACAATCTCTGGGGACCCAGGGAGGGTGTTTATCAGAATCTTGACAATACGAAACTCATGTTTTTTCATGGTGGACGTGAGATTCGCATTCACGACCAGCAGCTCAAGTCCTGCCGACGACGCCATAGTGATAAGGTATTATATTAGTCTGTTGGGCTATTGGTAAAAGGTCAACCAATCGCCTACCCAAACTGAGCCTTATAACACTATGATATATTGTTGGCGGTTTGCGTTTCCGTGATTCCGTGCGGCTTTGACACGCTATTTCGTTGTCGATAGTCCAAACATGGTCAGATGTACCCCCCCCCCCAGCTATCCGAACTTAGAAACAGGAGCTATGATTGGTTACTATTGCTACGTATTATTACAGTGTTGCATTATTGCTGATAAAACACGACAATTGGGGTGATGTCCGTTACTCACGCTGTGGGGTGATACTACAAGCACTTATAGTAAACATCTTCGGGTAAGGGCACCGGTACGTACACGCCAACCGCTTGTTTGGGTGAATCTTACGCTATACCAGTACTGTCTAAGTCAATTCCGTCTAGACACCGTACTTCGTATATCGCGAGGTAAAACAAAACGCCAAGAACGTACTCGTGCCTGCGGTATATAGCTTCGCATTGGTCAGGCAGCCGGGCAGCCTGAAACTTAAACGGTATGATACGTACCTTCGAGTATCCAGTGTATTTGCATGGACGATGGATACCTTTTTCTATACTCCCCTGACCCTCGAGACAAAATCATAAATTCCTTGGGAGTTGCTTGCTATACAGAGTACGTAGTGATCCCTCTATAATAGTGCCGGTATGTGCAAGGCGGCAATACCGGCACTATATAGCGGCAACCAGCACTACTCCGCATACTGTCACTACCGCTTGTTCCCATCTGTGCCAAGCCATTGCACAGTCACTGTAGCGAGCGACTGGCACTACTCAACCGGCAATACAGACGGACCACTACTGTACCGGGGATCTGGTGGTAGTTTTATTGCGGGCGAGCGGCACAAAACCCTTCGGTTGGCGTTAATGACTCGATGTTCTGCATAGTTCGTAGGCTAACAAGCCATTTCACAGGCACCATTTACATACATAATTCAGTATATAGCGGGAAACCGGCACTACTCAACCAACACTATAGAGGAACCAGCTATAACGATGTACCGGTATAGTAAGGCGAGGTAGAGCGCTTTCTGCGTGTTACTGCAGGGGTAGCACTCTTTGGTCAGCTTATTTCTAGCTAAAGGGGTTCCTCGATCGATGAACCATACCCAATATCGTTGGAGCCCCACTTATTTCTTCGTTTTCTTCGCTGATACCTAGGCCGTGGGATTAGTAATCGGGATAAGCTTACACTTTTGCTCAGAGTCAATTTTTTTAGACGTAGTCACACCTTGATAGTGAATATTTACGGGGGTTTTGGCCGTGGTGCCTAAAGTCGACCACCCGACCAGAACCCGAACCCTAACCCGAACCCGAACCTATGGGGTGCTTGGATGTTGTGGCTTGTGAAGGCTCTAGGTTGACTCGCCCAGTGTGGATGCTGTCCTTGGAAAGCCTTTAGGTTGATTCGGCCGGGTCGGGATGGTGTGGCTTGGAAAAACTCTAGGTTGATTGAGCCGCTTAAAAACACCCCTAAGCCAACCAGAGTGCGTAAATAGCTACCCCAGAAAGATTCACTATCACGACGTAACAACTACTCAGTTTTTTTGGGCAAAAAAGGTAGAGAAACTCCTCGAGTGAACAGCCTCAGCAACAGCAACAGCAACATTGAGTGCACCCCTACCGTGCGGCAGCCTCAGTTCCACCACTTACATACGACCAGCTAGATAGAGCAGTTGGAGCAGTAAGAAGAGCAGTAAACAGCAGTTACATCGCGGTATATAGCAGTCTGCTGCATACTGTTGATAGTACTGCAGAAGGCGCCCCCGCTGGTAAGAAACGTCGATTTGGCGTCGAGGCTCAATTTCTTATTTTTGTTTTGTTGCCACCATTGAGTACAGGCTACTATTAAATACTGGCTACCATTATCAATAGAGATTTAGTACGGAACCCGACCCCGAGCACCGCTTATTCGGTCAAATTCCTTGTGTGCCGTGAGAAAAAAAACGAGCTTCAATTTCTCACGAGCGAAATTTCTTAGGAGCGGGGCGCCCTCTGTTTAGTAGCAACAATCCCATCGAGTGATAGATCGGTAGTCCCACTTTTTGTCAAAAGAGAGTCTCAAAGAGACCAATAAACTAAAACGCTTCGTTCCCGTTCCTCCGCCGTCGCCGTCGCCGCCGCCGCCGTTAACATCTATACTGTACCTGATACAATAGTGGACAGGGGCGGATCTGCTGAAGATGATTGAGGTTTTGGGGCTTTCGCAGTTGGAGCCGGCCTTAAGGGAGCAAGTGAGTGTTTGTTTTTCGTGGTGGGGCTGTCATTTTTTTCCCCTGCGTTCTATGCTTCGATTGCAGTCTGCAGAGCTTTAGAGCTACTACTGTTACGTATGATACGGTATAGGACATCACCACCACCAACATCCATACAACCACGACGACGACGACAGCAGCAACAACAGCAACAATAACGCCCACAATAATACCGTAGTCACCATTCGTGTCGACAAAAATGGCGTTGTGTTTATGCCGTAATTTCAAATCAATAAAGTCAGCAGACTATGTAGGCCTATCGGGTGTGTTCATGCCTTGTTGCGATACTTTGAATAGCAGTGACAGCATTTAAAAAGGTCTAATGCGCCTCGTAAAATCACCCAAAAATAAAGGTTCGGGTAACGTCCGAGATAAAATAGCTTGGCTACTAGTGTACCACAATATCGGGAAAATGATGTGTTTGGTGACCCATCAATATACACTATACGAAGTACAGTACCAGGTACGTCGCACCATCAAGGGAGTTTGTCTCCTGAGCTACGAGCACCAGGGGTAACATATTACCACCTACGTACGCAGCTCAAGACAGCAATCCTTCTCATACAGCAGCCCTTCTTATACCCTCCCCACCCCCCCGGTATTGCTCCGTCTCGAAAAGGATGCGTGT
>JAYJME010005087.1:0-10386 GCA_036873775.1 Costaria costata
TACGCTTGCTGTAGCTTTGGCGGCTCTCGGCTGAGTGCAACGCCACGAACGTAGCTTTGGTGGCTTTCGGCTAAGTCGTACGCCACCACCACGCTTGGTCGAGGGTTCGTCGCGCGTGAAGCACCAACCGCCTCCAGAAAGAGCACAAAACTGTAGAATCGACTCGACTGACGATAAGAAGGAGCCCCAGAAGAACCCAGTCGAAAAAAAACCCAGTCGGAAAAGGTATTTTTCAACTCACGTATCCGACTGTATAAGAATTGGCCTAACGTCGATTTTGTGGGTTCGAATGTTCGAGTCCACCAAGTGACTTTTTCTTACAAAATTGACCATGCCGAAAGTGCGAGAGTGTGAGTTGGCAAAATTCGATGAAAATCGACGAGCAGTGAGAATGCTGGACCCTCTACGTGATAAAACTGTAGGCGCAGTGGGGAGGAGGGAGAAGAGCCTGATTAGTGACCCAGGATCTTAGTTACTACAAGGGAGGGAGCGGGAGTAGAATGTGGCAGCTGGGCCATCCTGGGATATCCTGGCGGGGTTTCCACTGATATGGGTAGGCATGCATTTTATTAGTCGAACCGTAATATGTAACCGACGTACGTAGAGACCTGGGATTGTCGTCGTTCATGGCGCACATAATAGCACTCTGTCTTTTGGTACCTATGTGTGCTTCTGCGAGTCCACCTGTCAAGCCGGTGTGCAGCGATGCTGCCCCAAGCCCCTGCTGAGTTCAGGGGTATAGGTGTGGAGGTGTGGGTGATCGCGTCTTTGCGTCTCATAAGAAGGACGAAGACAATACATGGGATGGAAAAAAAAAACAACATGCGATACGTCCGCTTGAAAAACGCATACAGTACTGCACCGGTATTGCTTATGTCGAAACCACCCCCAAACATTTCCCTCGATCCTCGATCGATCCTCTGAAACACTTCAAACAGCACTTGCCGTGACCAGCATATTGACCTTGCAATCCCGCGGATGACACAAATGCAGCTTCCCAACAGGATCCAGGGCGCCATGTACCCCGCCGCAACATCCCCGTTGGAATGTTCAGCCTGTAGTGGTCTGTCCCGAGCGCTTATCACACTCGTTGGTTGCAGTGTCTCCTGTTTTCGCCGAAAAACATGAAACGTATGCATCATATATATAAGTCGCAACGAAACCTGGATGGCATGTATTTGCCGGGAGTGCGAAAAACCTGTCGTAGATCTCGAGCTCCCGACCGCCCGCGCAGCCCCCCTCGACCGCGGCGCCGGCAGGGCGCCCGACGCTCCCGGGGAACCTGAGGTGGGAGAGCACACATCCGAAAGAATCACGCGAAAAATGCACCTGCTGCCGCGAGGCAAGGCGCCAAATCGCTGTCTGGGCAAAAAGGGCTCCATCGGTTGCGGAGAACCCGTCGTAGATGCCGGGCTCGAGGCCTTGCGCGAGCGCGTGCGGCGCCGCAAGCGAGCGAATCACCAGCCGGCGCCGCCGAGGCGGGGGTGCGCCCCGGCGAAGAAACCGCACGAGGGGGCGGTCTAGTGCAAAACAAAACCACGGGGCACTCATTGAGGTTATCTATAATTCGGAGTTCACAGTCTCCGCCATGGGCTACGCGTCGAGAAGGGTCAAAAAGGGGTTAATGTTAGTGGTCAAGGTGGAAAGCGCAAGAAGGAATCATGCGCAGCAGGGCTAATATTGCCGTTGATTGTGTGATCTGGCTTAGACTAGTGCCTCAGCCCACATGGGACTATATCGCCGCAGTAGGACGCTAGTGAATGCCGCCAATGAGTGCCAGCTACCCTACCCCTTCAACCTTCAACAAGAATTATGGCTGACGAGTAGGGGGTGTCTTCACCGCATTTTAACAGTGAGGTCTGGCACTCTTATCTGGTGCGACACGTAAGACCGTTGTGGTATTACGTAGTTTGAATGTGGGCTGCAGCTGTGCAAGTACCTCTGCTCTCCCTTGTACCATGAGCTGCTAGGTCCCGGGCGCCGTCCCTGTCGTTCAGCGAAGCTGATATATCGTAGTCATTTACTCGTACAATTCAAGAATCGCAGCAGACATATCACGCGAATCTTAAGATAGGCAAACGAAAATTTCCCGATCTTTCCTCTGTCGGGACTGCTCCGGTAAATGGATGAAACCACCGGTATATTTTTACCAAATGTCAGATATCGAGTTTTAGGTGCACGACAACCAAGGGTGGTTCACGCTTGTACACTGAGCTAGGGGCGAATTCGCTTGGAAAGCGCACCCGTCGGGTATAGAAACGCCATTGGTCTGGTGATAATTGGAAACCCTTATGTACTATGAATAGACCCGCCGCGGATGAACCAGGTCGAAAACGAGCCAATCCCCAACCTCAACACACCTTGTCTGCCTGCCACGATCACTAGCCTACCGATCTCCCGTCGCTGGAGGGCGCCCTGCTGCCGAACGAACGCCTTATTGCAACGGAACACCTCCACGAGGGCGACCTGATCGCGCCTGAGGCTTTCGCGGAAGGTGGGTGTTGTTGTTCGTATTTGAGCGTGGTCACGCTTTACCTGCTGCTGCTACTGCTGCTGCTGCTGTCGTTCTTTGAAGTACGTTTGGTATCCAGTACGAAACAGACGCCTAAACATGCCGTTGGAGTATTGTAGTTTACTTGGTGGATACGTTCTGTTGATGGGGTTCGAGGCTGCGGAGGTACCCGGCGTGTCTGGCTTTCTTCCGGCAAGAGTTTTTTGTGAGATTTTGCGTGGTTGGTTGCGGTCTGAAATTGGAAGCGCGGGGTTGCCGGGGATCAGAAAGTCTGGCTTCTGTTTTCTTCTCCCATGACTTGGCGACTTCTACTGCTAGCTGAGACGGCGTTTTGATTGGTCCTATGCGCTATTTAATATTGCCCCGAACCCTATTTTTACTGTGCTTGCTGTGATTTGGGGCGCCCATGCGCCATAACAACCTGAATCGTATGCTCCTGGACTCGTTGAAAGCTGGTATGTACTTACCTGACACTGCGCATGATTTGATTCTCCAACTCGCAGAACCCTGTCCTCGAACGTGCATGCATCACATGTGGTCTAGAGTCTTAGTCCAACCAATCAACTTCAGAAGATTTTTTGCAACTGTATACTGTACCCGAAGTCCGTTGCACCTGCAGCCTGCTTGCATTAAATTATACAGCACTGCAGCTACAGTATACACTAGAACCCAGGCGCACTGAGACATTTTCGCTCAGCGCTAAATCGCGGGGTGGAAACGTTGTTGCGAAGGACTAAACTCGTTTACCGGGGCTGGCGTTGTGGTCGGGGCATGCACGTGCTAGGATTACTCACGAAGACCATAGGCACGGCACTCACCCGACCCGTCGGGTGCGCCCAACCAATGTTACCGACGCAACCCTTTGTCTAAGGACGGGGTATGCTGTATACATGTGATCTCCTTCCGCAAAAGGCACCAGGTCAGTACTCTGTGGTGAAGGCCTTCATTTTGTTGCATCAAAGCGCATGTAGGCTGGCATATTAGGGCAATTCAAGACTATGGCCTGCAGCGGTTGGGGTCCTGCACACAAGCGCGGGTATCGCGAAACACTGTTAGAAGAAACGCCTTGAGCAAGCACGTTACCTATCGATCGATCGCAGTATAGTTGTTCGTTGTCCGTTACTACTGCTGTCCTGGTCGATCTACGATAAGCGCTACCCACTGCTCTAACGCCTCCATTTTTCCCGTTCTTGGTCCCGTTCTTGGTCGCTTCAACGGACAGGGAACAACGGAGAGATGTATACCGGGCTGGGGGACGGGAGGGTGGTGCGCCTAGACCCGAACGGGGAAAATCCGCAGACGGTTTTCTTCACCGGAAGTGTTGTCTCGGCGGCCGGGAGGGCGGTCGGGTCCACCACGGGCGTGGACTTCGGCAACCGACTCCTGCACGTGTGCCACGAGAAGGTATTTAGAGCCCTTGTAGAACTGCAGAACGTTTATGGTGACAAGTTTGTTGAAAATCGGGTGTGGTGAATTTTGCAGGAGTGAAAGCAAAGGGTTAACACGTTTCTTTTATAGTTTCCCTATATCGTTGCACGACGAAAACAACCCGTTTTCTGACGAGCGGTGCTGACTGCCCGGGCGATGTCAAGAGAGTTTGAAGGTAACCTTTTACAGCCCGTGTAGGTGGCAAAGTTGTTTCGCATCGTTAGCGTTAACGGTGTCGGCGACTACAGACCGTGTTGGACGGCTCGGCATGATCCTTTTGTTTTTGCCCAGCTTACGCTCATACACCCTTAGCTGTCGCGGAGAGACGCTGGGACCGGTCATGAACCAACCGTGGACCAAACACGAAACCGACCGGCCGCGCAGGCGAAGGCGAAAGAGCTTACCCTGGAGGATGAGAGGGAATGCGGGCGTCCGCTGGGTGTCAGATGGCGCGGCGGGAAGCTTTACATCCTGGATGCCTACCACGGCCTCTTCGAGTTGGACGTTAAGAAAGGCGGGGGCGCCAGGCACTTGGTGAGATTTTCCCGTTCTTCCTCCCGCGTATTACAGCTGTGCTACGTGAGTGTGTGTTAACGCTCGCGCTCGTGAGCTGTTTGTTTATTGACGTAATTGTGCTAGTCGGTTTTCGGTGGCTGACTGCAAATGTGGAGGTCAATTGAGGGGCAATGGTTGTGCCGTGAGGCTGGTTGGCTGGGTGTTGCGAGAGGATGGTGGAAGGTTTACAACCCCGCGGTGTAAAAAGCAGGAATATCTGCTCGAATTTTGTTTCGTGGGTGCCAAGGGGTTAGGGGTCGAAATAGACGAGTCTCCGTCCTGTCCTGTTTCACCCCGTCCCGTCGTTGGTCATGCGAAGATCAATTCGTTGACAGATATGCCAGTCTCACTCGAAGGTCCTGACGATGCGGCGGCGGCGGCAGAAACGAAGGCTCCGCTTGCCTTCCTCAACGACTTCGTCTTCACAAAAGAAGGTGTGAAGCGCTCCGATCATGGTGCGCTGTATTTTTTGCGCCAGATTTGTCGTTCTTTATACACACA
This sequence comes from Costaria costata, assembly GCA_036873775.1. Classification (NCBI taxonomy): domain Eukaryota; class Phaeophyceae; order Laminariales; family Agaraceae; genus Costaria; species Costaria costata. The sequence goes on from JAYJME010005087.1 coordinate 4,997, forward strand.
GTGGTTGACGGTGCTAGGATTCTTGGGTACAATGGCAGTTCGAAGTCCGTCCAACAGCCGTACTGGCAGATTCTAGAACGCTTGCGATGATGGACGAATGCGTTCGGTGTGCTGTCATCTCACTACCAAGAGCCCGATACATATTACTGCGAGTATGTGCGTATTTTATTGTGCTTCTGCGTGCTCTGCTACATTCGTTGTGTGCTTCACTGTTGGTGTCAACAAGGTGGTGGGTGTGCTCGCCTTGCTTCGAGAAGGGTGTCGCATTATCATAAAATCACCACACGTAGATGGAGGTCGAATGCATCATAGACAGTGGGCCTCTTGGCGCAAACACAAGGGATTCAGGAGCGCGTGTGGGTCACACAGCCCCTGTCTGAGCTTTTTCCCGTCACTGTACAAGTTTGGTGTCCGATTATGATGTACACGTTGCTCACAACGCGACCATCCGAATTGAAAAACACTTTGCTCCTGTCCCCACGACGATACCATGCCCCGTAGTCTCACCAAGAAACGCCTATTCGACTCGTGTCTCGAGCTTTTGTCACAAGCTGTGGAAAAACACCGCCAAATACATTCGTCAGCGTTACAGCAGAGTATTCGCCACAGCGGTTCCTGGCATGGTTCACAACATTCAGCAGGTTTTTCATTCATATTTACCTGGCCCACAGATTCCGTCTCATGTCTTCTATCCCGTCCACCCCCCCTACCCAGGCATAATTTTCTTGACCGACAGCAGCTGGAAGCACCCGCGCGCCCACAACCGTAGAGAGGTGGGTCGCGCTGTTTCTGGAGTGACGTCCGTGGCATTATTTCTTGCCTACAACGTGCGTCTGTGCTCCCACGGCGGCCACGGCCGGACGGAGACCAACGATGGCCAGCTAGCGGAAGGCGGAGAGCATCGGTAGAGGCGACGAATCGTTTTTGGGTCTGTCCGTTGTGGTGATAAGAGCGTTTTTTGTGTTATGTTGTCAAGGCGGTACGTAGCTCCAGCAGTAGAAGTTTTGAAGCAGATGCGGGTTCATGGCTGTACCTTTCTGCTTCTGAATCGAAATAGGATAAACCACGCAGGAAACTTAGCGGTCGTCGGCGTGCGCCAACCTTGTTCTCCTCCCAACCCCCCCAAGGGAAGCATTGCACGCCACATGTGCGTTCCACGCGTATCGCGGTTGGTGTACCGCGCATTGTTTGGTTCCACTTTTTCGTGCACCGTTCGTGTTTTGGTTTAAACTAATTTACCTCTCAAACGTCACCGTCTCCCGTACGCCAACCCCCGCCAACCTGAGCTTGCCTGCGGAATTGTTTGCCCTCAGCATGGTATGACTTAACGGCATGTGAGCTTCAAAAAACAAAGCTGTACACGTGTCCCTCGAAGCCTGAAACGGTTTCCTGATCGTGTGGTCTTCAAAACTGCGCCCAACGAAAAAGCCTTCCCTGTCGTGAGCAGATCATTGACGGAGGAGCAAGAGGGCGCCTGCTGCGCTTCGACCCTAGAACAGGGGACCTTCGAACCGTCATGTGCGGCCTCCACTTCCCTAACGGAGTAGAGGTGAGGGAAATCAAGCGGCAGATTGGATCGCTCATGCGGGGGGAACACGAACACGAACACCTTCGGGTAACTTCGTGCGTGCATGCTCTACCTCTTCGCGGAAGGATTGTTGAACTCTTTGGTGCCAAGGCTTGGGCGAAATCCGCACACCAACTCTCGCTCAATTTCGAGTTAGTGTCAAATCTCGATCGCATCGAACGCGCGCGATAGCGAGGAGGGTTGTACACCCATACGGTGAAACGATATCCCCGAAGGCCATATTTTGGTTCTGCGTCGAAACTCTGGGATTTCTCTTGTGGTGGATGATTTTTCGGTTGGTACCGAAAGCTGCCGCCCCGCTTTCCTAGATTGTGCCGCTTTCGCTTTGACCGCGTGCAAAATCGTGGACGTTCCCCACCTTTGGTTCACAAACAAATAGTTCCTTGCCCGGGAAAAATGGTGGAAATTCTTCAAGCACTGTCTTCCTGCAGAGTGTGTGGCCCTAGAAACTACAAAATGACGATAGGCACCTTCGCCGGCCTGACTCTTGACAATGGCCGTGCTAAATGCCCTCAAAGATGAGGGAAGTACAATTTAATCTACCCTACACCCCTGCGCTTTCGCTCCGGTTGCACCGCCTCATTGCCGTTGGAAACCGACCCCGAAGATTGACCCAACCGAGAAAAAGCTGCTGCTGGTGGAGTCGATGCGTTTCCGCATTCTCGAAATAGACATCCAGAGGTTGTTGCCGGAAGAACCCGCGCACGGAAGCCGGCCCCCTTCTTTGGCCGCCGGGTTGGCCTTTTGTGGAGAGGATGAGACCTTGCCGGAGGGAGTGAGGATTTTTACGAGCTCGCTTCCAGGTGTGTGTGTGTGTTCTTGTTTTCGGTGACAAGAGTGCGCATGCTGTAACGCATCGCCTTCCTGGCAGCAAGAACAGGGTACCTGTCTTGGTGGTGGCGTAGTCAATCCGCACCCACAAAAAGCGAACCCCGCGGAGTACGTACAAGGAGAAGGGAAGACGCATGCTACGATAGAGGTTGCATTTTTTGGCTTTTTTGTTTCTGAATAACGGGGCTTCTCAACCCAAAATCGTCCGAATGTCATTCTTGTTTAGCAATGTTTTTTGTTTCAATGCCGATACCATGGGTCTGCTCATGGGGCTGCCCTTCCAATTTACTCCAAAACAGTTTTCGAGCGTGATATGGAGCTCCTAAAGTGAAGAGCCTCAGAAAAAAAAGGATGCACCTCTATCGTAGCATGGGTCGGAAGCGGTGTGACGTATTCTCTCTTTGTGTCACACAAGCTGCAAATGTTTTGTGCGCCTATGCGCGACGATCGGCTGCCGCGCGAGGTGGGGCCCACCCATCCGACTGCGTGTATCAGCCGATGGAAGCTCGAGTGCGTGTTGCCTCCATAAATTCTGGAAAACCCGCACCAGCACTTCTCAACCTTCAATGTTGAGGTACGAGTAAGTTGGCGGTGCCCAACAATAGCGCCAGTAGCAAGCCATGCGAAGGTTTAAACAACCTACCCCCGACTTGATAACTCCCCCACCCATCTTCGTCCTTCCCGCCCATGAAACAAACGCCATCGGCCCAGGGTTCGTGGATGGCCTCGCCTTCGACAAGACTCGGGGCGGCTACATTGCCAGGTGAAAACATGTGAAGGTTGTGTCTCTGTATTTCGCCAGCATAAGGCATCTATTCAGGCTAGAGCTGCGGGGCACCCCTTCTCCTAGTAATGCATAAGCACCTTTCAGGGCTTGCGAAACTCGTTTCAGTCTGGACGACAGCGCTCCTATCGAGGACGGAAGGAGGGAAATAAATTGCACCGTTGAGATTGTGATGAAGAGTATGGCAGGGTAGGCTGTCGCCACCTCGACACTATTAATAGTCCACACCACAGACTACATGAAGGGCCAGCGCCTTTCTCGAAGAGATTTGCAATTACTTTGACTTATTCTTGAGCACTACCTCCCCTCCTCGCCTTCCACATTTGTTGAACTATGTCAGCGCCGGCGCCAAAGTGGCTCTGCCATTCTCGCCCATACATCTGGCCCTACAGGTATGAAAATACACAAATCAAATCCTTATTGCGCGCAGTAGTCGGAGTGCAAAAAATGTGTTTCTTGCTTCAGAAGGGCACTATGGATGATGAGAGATTTCGCCGTTGCCAGTACGTCCCAGGTTCAGGGTATTGATGGCGCCTGGCTGCAACCCCCGCCACCAGCATTGTCAAATGCTCTGCTACGCCGTGGATACGTTGCATGTCGTCCGCTTGCACTATGATTTTCCCGAGGCACGCTCCTTTTAGCACCAGTGAGAAATAGCGGTTACGTGTCCTCTAGCTGATCATGATCCTGAAGCGTCGCTCGTCATCAGCAACCAACGACCCCCTTGTGACCTTTTTCCAAGTCTCGTGTTTCATTCTTTCACATTACCAAAACCGCGGTCCGCCGTGCAGGAGCCACAGGATACCTTTTACCGGAGACTCTGTAGGAATTGACGCCACCATAACGACAACTTACGCCGCCTTCAACCCCCCGCACCGATTTCGTTGACTGCAGAAACCTGGGGTAATAAGGACGATCATCGGGAAGCTGGTTCCGATCGAGTTTCTCGACAAAGCCGTGCCGAAGTGAGCTCCTGATCCTTGGAATTGTTGCTTGTTTTCTCGAAAGTTTTGTCGTATCCCTCGTTTCCGTAGTTTGTTTAGCCGCGTCGTTTCGATGGGTGCTGACCCGATAGGAGCCCACTGTTGACTACTGATGCGGGAAATAACGCGGTTGTGAGACGCAGTGTGAAGCTTTTCTGCCCCATGCGACAGATTTCGCTGGTCACAGGTATTGCTCGTCATCTCTAGCCCACCGATTATTCGCTCATCCCTGGTGACAGCCCTGACGCACTCACTTACCCAAACCACTTGGCCTTTCAACTATAAGGATGTTTCTTGATACCGAGCCTCCCCCCCCCCCCGCACCCCGTCCCCTCCGCCCCCCAGGTATGGTCTGGTGTTCGTCCTCTCTGTGGACGGCATTATGAAAGAAAGTATGCACGACACCTCCGGACACACGTCGTTCATCAGTTCCGCGTACCGTAACTCCAAAAGCGGTTACATCTTCCTTGGGTCGAGCCAAAACCCTTACCTCGGGCGCGTTCGTTTGTGATGCAAAAGTTGTCGTGGCTTCAGCGATATGGCTCGATCCTTGCTTGGGGGCAAGCGTAGAGAAAGGGGGAATGTATCGACGCAGTACAATGTTTCGACGCAGTAGGGTGAACGCATCGACGGAGTACAGTGAATGTATCGACGCAGTACAGTGTGGTGCCATGTTCAGCCCAGCTCCTCGTGAACGGATATAGATCCCGCGAGAGAGCTTTCGTAGAATCTTCCTCTTTGTACCGTGATACCTCGTCCCGAGAAGGGTACTGGTCCGTTACTGGGGAGGACGACCCTGATAGCACTAGGCTGTCAATGTTTTTGTATAGTATGTACCGGCACCTGGTTTCTGACGTGCCGCAAGCCCGGGGTGGGACCGAACCAGATTTCCGTGGCCACACCCACCTCGTTTGCCTTACCTTCCTATGTTTTATTCACGGCAACGGCTGGTGATGGTTGGAAAGGCATCCCATGTGGTACCGTAAAGTGATAAGTCGGCCCCGACTCGTCCTTGAGATTAGTGGCAGCGCGAGCTGATTTTGGGAGTGCAGTGGCTTGTGGGGGAGCTACACGCAGTGGGTTATTTGTATGGAATGTTGTGTCTGGAGGCGAGCGTGGGGGACAAAATCGCACGATCAAGGGGAGGGGGTGTACTCATAGCATGCACGGCCGTAGTCGTATGACCATAGACGCTCGGGGGGAG
>JAYJME010005088.1:0-10386 GCA_036873775.1 Costaria costata
TCTGACGTACGACTAGGGAGGGAGAAGGAGAAAGACGAGTGAAGATAATAAATGGGAAGATTAAAAAAAAAAAAAAATAACAATGTGAAGAACACACACATAGCATAAGTATCAGCTGATACGTATTATACGCATTTATACGTAAATACCTACACCGAGAGACCCTGGGGTATTTCTGATCAGCTGGGCATTATTACCAGGTATATCATTCGTACGTCGTCGGCAAAATAAAATTTGGAACGACGATTTTTTATGTATCATTTTTATTCGTACTCGTACTCGTACAACAAAAATAATCGACAAAAAAGTAGAAACAACAATATTGATATTGGTGATATCGCCAGTATACTCGTTCGTAGCTATCGTGTGTATGAATAGTAGCGTGTACGGCTATCATATTGTTTTCATTTTTAGACGTAGTCTCTGCTGCATAAATCGGAGAGGGGATATGATACAGCAGCGATACAGCCCCCGATCGCTCGAAGGAGAAGTACTGCTGTACAGCATAATACAGCAGCAGTAGCACACATAACAGCCCAAGGATTCATCTACAAATCTTTCACAATAACCTGGCACGTGGTATTGTCTGGTATTGCTCGAGCAGAACGCGGGCTCCCGTTTTCTTTCTACTGCTGTATTCGTACAAAAAAAATAACAAAATCACGATTTATGATAACAAATTGTCCAAGAAATAAGAAATCAACGAAAAAAGAAAAACAGCTACGTACGTACGACGAAAAAAAACAAGGATCGATCTCGCAATCTGCGGTAATTTTTTTTTTTCGCGAGGGGGCGGAAGCTGCTCTGCTGTCTCGAGGCGCGGCGACGATTTCAGAAAAAAAAAAATGTTATGTTTGTACGATAGCGATCGCCTCGGCGAAGCATCAAAAAGGGGAGGGCCAGGACAATCAATCAATAAGCTGGCCGTCCTGGTGGTCAGCGAGGCAACTCAGCAGTCGGGGATATCTCCATTCTAACCAAACGAGGCAGCAGCAGCAGCAGCAGCAGCAGGATGAAATTTCTCGGCTTGCCTGTCCATGGGGGTCCGCCTCTTGGCCTGCAGACTTGCATCCGAAAACAAAAAAAAATAGAGGGTCGATATTTTTATGTGGAAACAAAAAAAAACAAGACCCCCACCCAAACGTCAACAACGAAAAACAATCCAGCCGAGACGAGAGGAGGGATGGTACAGGAGAAAGGCCGGAAAAGCTCCCGGGTAGTATCAACTCGAACCGACCCGAATACCGGCGGAGAGCGTGCCGTAGATACTGTCTAGGAAGCCAGCTCTACTCGGTAACGCAGTTAACTTTGCGGGCTTCGGGCGGCGACTCTCAAGGCACTGCTGTACATGGACCGTTTAAACTCGGCCAGAGAAGCAATCCATCAGAGGGTGGGGAGCACCCCCTGCTCGGGCGCGCTCGTTGCCCTGCGCTCATTAGGATGGAAGGTGTAAAAAACACTAAAATAAAATGGACGCGGTGCACCACTGACTCGCCTTACTCCCATGGTTGCCGGCGCGTCGGCCATCGGCCGGGGCAAGTCGTTCCCCTGGCCATCGTCCAGATGGTCCTCGTTCGTGTTAGTGGGGCCGAACAGCGCCGTCCTAAAAAGGTCGCATATGTGGCAAAGCTCGCTCATCGCAGTGCCCCCCTCTCTGGCCCAACCTCTCGGAAAGAGAACCCGGGCGCTCTCCGCAGCCCCTCAGCCCTCAAACCCCCTCAAACAGCTGTCTTCCCGTCGCTTCGGACAGCACCTCCTTCCCCTCGCCCTTCGCCAGTCGCTACCGAGTCCGTCGACCACAGCTTTCTCACAGAGCGCGTGACACGCTGCACGTGAGATTGGGTTCGCAAACGACGTCCAAAGTCGGAGGGAAGACTCCACTCCGACTTCACGAGGTGCCGACCGTCGTGGTAATGAAGCGTTTTGATGACGGGTGGCAGGGGAGCCTTTTCAGCCAACCCGGGTTAAATCTGTCATGAAGTTTCTCCGTCGACGCAATATATCAGTGAATAAATGGCGAACAAAGAGTCATCAAACCATGAAAAAGATATTGGGAAAAACTTATCGACATGTTCATTTTCGAAGTTCAAGTATCTCACACTATTTAAACCAAATGAAATCACACCGGAACGAAATCAAAGCTCAAAATTATCAAGCAGAGAAATGCACTTGCCTTTTGTTCGCCGATTATTCGCAACATCTACGTAGTTTCGTGTCCATTCGGATCCTCCGAAATTTCGAATCGTAGAAATACAGTCACATCACGAGCAAATCTTCGTTTTTCTGAACGTTTTTTCTAATCTTTAAATAGCGTAGATCGTAGATCCGGAGACACAAATACCTTCCTCTGCGCAAAGGTGTGCATCTTCTTCAATCTGACAAAAATTGAGACTAAATCTGCGTGAGGTCCCCGGCCTGCCAGCTGCGAACCACTCTCTCCCTGCACCTGCCCGACCCCATCTACTAGACGCTGCAATTTTGGGCCAATCAAGTGCTGCTGGTCATCGGCTAATCGCCGGCTCGTTCCACACCCTGCCACAACCAGCGCGCGGCAGTGTTGAGAGACCCCTCGCCAGACGCCACAAAAGCTCCGTTTTTTCACGACTATATACGGATTGAGGCAACACCTGCTGCTGCTGCTTCTTGCTGCTGCTGCTTCTTCTACATCTATTGGTGCTGCGGTGTGACCGGTAAAGTCCGCAGACTGGAAGCTGCTCTGAGGGGACGGGAGGGCTAGCACGCGAGACAAAAGGAGGAAAACACACACCAACTGGGCACGGCCTTGATCAGAGGCGCAGGAGCTCGGAAGATCACCTTGCTTGGATCGGCACCGGCTGCGCAATCATGCCTTGCTCAACCTTCGCACGGTGAGAGCTTTTTGTTAGCGAAGAACCCGTCGATACGAGCAGTCAAATTTATACGTAGATGCATGCCCTGCCAACGCAACCCATCCAATCCTCCCGCAGGCGGCGATCAAATATCTTCCCTCTGATAGGTCCACCGCGTGGCATACCCGACAAGATCTATCGTCACCCTATTTCACGACCATGCTCTGTCTCGAGCAGTCGTCCGCAGGCCCATACGCTCGGCGCGGTCGGTGGCCGGTAGCTTGAGCGATTTGCGCAGGCTGTGTGCATAATATCATCCCGCTCTGAACGGAAATATAAGGACTGTTTGATCTTCACTTCGGTGTTTGAACGTCCCTTACATTTCCGCTGATTGTGGTGTATTCACGGAGATGCACGAATTCTGCGACTTGGTAATAATGATGCACTGCCAGTGGGTGGGTGGTTAGAAGCAACTCGCGGCTGCTGCTGCTGCTGCTGCTGCTGCTGCTGCTGCTGCTGCTGGGTTGGCATGCCTATCCAGGAACATTGCTGGTATGATATGTGTGCATGCCAACTGCCAACACCACCTCTGTGCGCCAGACGTTGTTTTGTCGTCCCGCCATATAACCCCCATGTGCGCAGCTCGCGAGGTTATCGTCGCGGTTGTTGCACCGAGCGCGGGAGTGGGAGCATGAAGTCTCGAGGTCCGCGAGGCCTGCTGCCCGGGCGACGTAAGGAATGTTCCACACGTCGGACGGATCATGCTCTAGATCATGATCTAGATCATAATCTGCGGTTATGAGATGCTACTGTTGTTCTGTGCATGATCTGATTAGTACAGATCCAACCCAGGAGACATGTGCTAGATCACGCACAGCCTCTCTGAAAGATCTACAGCTGCTGTAGTAGGTCATGAAGTGGAAGTGGATGACGATCTGTCCGAGGTGTGGAATGTTTTTGGGCTGTCGGCAGTTAGTGGTCACATCGGTGGCTGCTGGCAGTCATTCTGCATTCTGCTCACCACGTATCATTGTATCCGATACAAGTCGTTACAACCGTAAGCCACACACCCTACCACCGCCGTAGACCGTTCTATTCCACGTATAATACGATATGATATACCTGGTAATGCACTATTAACAGGTACGAGTATAGATATCCCCACCATTAAATGGATACGTACGTAGTCTACAGCCAGCAGTAACACCAGGTTAATTCGAGAGTCTCCTTATATTCTCCTGTTGGCCCTGAATTATATCCCGAGGAGTTACTTCCCACTACGAGACGTATGATGCATTTTTTTGTATTGCATTATCTCTGTGTCGTTGCTTGTGACCACAGAGCGTGTTTCTCCTATTAATAGGGTGAAGAGTCAGCACGGACAATGGGTGCGCTGGATGTCGACGAGTAGAAGAACGGTTTAATGTTAAGAACACACACACACCACGACTGCACTGCTGCTGTAACTGTAACCCCTTTTCCGCTGGAAAGATGGCCGTACACTACGTAATTCCAATTACTTTGTCCCCAATAACGTGACAGCGGAAGTTCTGAAAACTTCTCTCTTGTTTCATGCCTTTAGTACCGCAAATAGTGTCCTATACTATTTCTAAGTAGTTCTGTCCCCAAAAACCGTTTCCGGCTCTAAAAGGGGTTAAGCCGTGAGGCCCCTCGACTGCTCCTGGGGGCACATCTCTTCGAGCGAACGTATCCTGTCACCTGGTCTCCTGGTACTACTCTGTGCGGCTGCTGGCACTGCTGTGCCCTGTACTTTCACATACCTATATATGATACGGAACAGAGAAAGTACGTACGTACTCGTAGCAGACGCTGAAGTACGTACGCGTAAGAGTAAGAGTGAAATTGCAGTATGTACTGACATGCTCTCACTTGCAGACAAGCCGCTACGTACGTACTCGTATCATATCGTATGTACTCGGTGAGATAATAACCTGTGGGTGGTATGCAAAATAGTCAGCCAGTGCCAAAGAGCAAAAAAGAGCAGCGATCACCTAACCCCAACCCTAACCCTGTCTCCAACCCGAAACGCAAGGCCTGAAACCCGGGGATGGACCATATATATCCCCGTTGTCGGGATTTTAACCTCGCCCACGTAAAAGCGATTAAACGGTTCGTGCGATGACCCAGCAGCAGTAGCAGCAGCTGTCGAAAGAAGCGCGGACACAAAAAACGATGGCCGACTATGGACCAGGCACTCCGAGCGCACATCACACGTGACCTAATGCTTCCCGACTGGGTGCGATCACGGCATCACGGATCACGACCCACAGCCATATCTTAGGACTGGTTCCGACCTCTGCTGGGAGTCACCACTAATAACTAATCGGTAGGTACCGCTAGCCGGCTATCTGACTTTGGTCGGCAAGTCGACTGGCGAAGGTAGCTGATGGCCAGCCGACTTGTCGGCTTAGGCCAGGCGAGCCACATCAACCCCCCCCCCAGCCCCGACCTGGGGGGGCTCGCCCATTAAATATAAAATGTGTCTCGCATTAATAGTCCTTCTTACAAGTATGGGAACCCATTAACGCGGATAGGGAACGACACCTCCAGGTAAACGACTAAATACTAAATATTAGTTCGACTAAATTGCTATTAAAATAGTTGGTAGAGCTGTGGGTCGGCAGGACTTCACGACTGATAAGTTATCGGTAGGTGCCGTTAGCCAACTAACTGACTTTAGTCGGCAAGTCGGCTGGCGAAGCCAGCTGATGGCCAGTCGACTTGCCGACTTAAGTCGGACGAGCACAACGAGCTGAATCAGCCCTCCCCGGCCGAGGGGGTCCCGCCCAAAAATGAAAAAATGTATCCCGCATTCAACAATCCTTCCTACAAGTGTGGAAACCCAATAAGTCGGATAGTCGGCACCTCCGGGAAACGACTAACTATTAGTCCAACTAATAACTAGTTGGCGACTTAAGCCGAGCCGACTCACAGCTCCACCAAACATGCTGAGTAAAAATCGGGGAATTATACAGGTTGTCCATGATTATCTTGGGTCCTGGATTTTACTACGTTCCACCGTAAAAATAGCCTTATCGTTAAAGTCTATATATAGCCTTACAGCACTTTCCTCGTCCAAACACAGTTCTGAAAGGACGAGCTTCCCCAAGCGAGAGACAGCCAAAATATCGTTTCAATACAGTTTGTGTTTCGACACGTGCTTACAATATATAGGGGGTTAGGTAGCCTTAGAGCACATCTCGGCCGATCAAATCAAATCAAACCGTGTATGCCTGACTGACGGGGGGGTGTTCTTTTTCGAGGAAACTACCCAAAAAAAGTGGGAACTCCAGTTTTTTTTTTGGCTCTACAATTTGGGTTAAGGTGCAATTTTTCCTCTGAAGCCAGTTTCTGAGCGGGGGCGAATAGAGCCCCTCAAGCGAAAAGCCTCCGAAATTTAGGAGCACCCCCTACTGTACGAGGCATGCATGCCTCCTTGTACGAGGTTATTCGTTGTATCGTTAGGCCATGGGATTGTTTATCGTTTTTTTTGCACTTTTTCCTATTTTCTCATCAAAGTCACTTGTCTTTTGGGTGACGAATGGAATTCCTTAACTCCTACTTCGTATATACTAGGTAGGACTCTTAACAGAACACTCCCTTCGTGGGGACAAATCACTTGAAAATAGAGTCAGAAAAGCGTCACTGCTGTGCACTTTGTTGTTTGCTGCTGTTCTCACATTAACTCGTCGTTAAAATCAAGTCCGTGGTCACAGGACAGGCTCCAATAACTCTGGGAGTGGAAGAACACCTCAGGAAAAGACAGAAAAAATACCAAAAGAAAAAAGAAAAACAGGAATAACACGCATAATATAGAAACTCAAGCAAATCGCACACCTCAGGCGAAAAGCATGCCTTGTACATACGACTGGCAACAGGACACCAGAGGCGACCGCATAATACCAAACATAAAAAAGAAAAATACTGCACTGCTATAACGGTAATTGTTGAGGGAGAAGGAGCCTCACAAAAACTTAGGTCCACCCTCTACGGTAGCCTGGACTAATTTGTTCACTGCGCCCGCTCCACGGCGCAAGCAAGCAAGCACGCGCCGCACGCACGCACCTGATGTAATTCTTGATCAAGCGCATGTCCATGGACGAGCCGCAGTACCCGTGATGGAGAACCACAACGTGCACACCCACGCCCGCCCCAGACCTGTTCTCCCTCTCCTCCTCTTCCTCCTCGTCCTCCTCGTCGTCCCCATACTCGCCCTCCTCGTTCTCGCGGTCCTCTAGGGTGCCGCCGCCACCACCTAGCCGCGGAGACCCTCGCCCTCTCCCTCGCCGAACGCCCTGCCCCTCGCCCCGTCTAAAGAACGCGCCGAGGTCGCTCGACTGCTCCACCCCGTCCAGAAGTGATGACCCCGCGCTGCTGTCTCTCTTGACCAAGCCAGCGGTCGGCGGCCCGGCGGCGGCGGCGACATTGCCAACATCAGCGCCACCACCGGCACCGCGATTTTCACCGCGATTTTCACCGCGATTTTCGCCTCGAAGTGAGCCGCGAAACGGGCCTCGCGTCGACATGCCGCGGGTTAACACGCCGCGAGCCACGCCGCGCATGGCGCTGGCGCGATCGGCGGGCGGGGCGGGCGAGACAGCGCTAACCTCGCGCCTGCCGCCGCCACCGCCGCCACCCCCGCAGCGTTCCTGCTCGGCGTCCATCGGCTTGAGGGGCGGCCGGGAGGGGGACGCAAGCGGGGACCTTCGCATGGGCGACGGCGGCACAAGCGCCGTCGCCGACTCGGATCCGGCTCCGGCTCCGGCTCCGGCTCTTGCTCCTGCCCCTGCTCCGCGGCGCTGCGGTCGAGGCGAGGAGTCACAGCCCTTTCTTGGGCGTCGCTGCGGGGTGCTGGGTGACGAGTTAACGCGGCCCGCCGCGTGCTGACTTTCGGGATTAGCCGCGGCGGCAGCGGCAGCGGCGACGGCGACGGCCGCAGCAGCGGCCGACAATCGCTCGGCCCCACCACCACCCCCACCCGCAACACCCTTGCACGGGTGGTGGTGGCCGTGGCCGTTAACAGCGGAGGGGTTACCCCTAGCCGGCGACAACGACGCACCCCCGCGCAACTCCTTGCGGCGTTTCTCCCCCCCGGAAAAGGCAAAGGCGGCGGCGGTGCTTCTACTAGAGCGCCCTCCGCCCGCCGCACCAGGGCCCGCTGCCGTTTCCCGCCGCTCGGTGGCGCCACTTCTGACCGGAGACCTGAAAGATGGCCAGCGGGAATATCGGGGAGCGAAAAAAGTTCGACCCTTGTGCTTCAACGGGCTCAGGCTGCTGGTGGATTTTCCCCGTCGGACTTCGCGTACCGGCGGCTCCGTCGCCGCCCCCTCCCCCTCCGCCCCACCCTCCATCGCCTCTGCCGCCGCTGCCGACATGGGCGTAGCCACGCCCGTTCCTAGGATGGTCGCAGACCTTGACCGGCTGTGGCGGCCCCTCATCCCTCTCGGCTGCCGCTGAGCGGAGGTCGGCGTTGGCGGCAACCAAGCAGAGGAGGGCCCGCCGCGGTCATCGTTGTCGTTGCCTTTCTTGTCGCTAACGTTGTTGTTGTTATCGTTGTCGATGTTGTCGTTGGTGTGGTTGTTTCCCTTATCGCTTCGGGTGACGTCGGCGCTACCGTTATCGTGACCGCCATCGTCATCGTTGGCGTGATCGGTCTCGTTGACGTTGTCGTCGTCGTTTTTATCGCTACCACCGTTGAAATTACCGCCGCCGTTTTTATCGTTACCGTCGTCGCCGCCATCGCTGTCGTCGCTGTCATCATCGCCGGCCGCGAACGGGATAGCAGCGGCAACAGCGGCGGCGACGGCGGCGGCCGCGGTAGCAGAAGTAACCGTCGCAACGCGCCCGTGTCTAGCCCGCGGGGAAGACGACGCAGCGCGGGCAGGGGGACACGCGGCGCGCATGGCCGGGCTCACGGGGGCCGTAGACGTAGTCCGCGGAGAGGAACCTAGCGGCGAAGACCTCTTCCTGAACGGAAAGATGGGTGTCGGCGGCGACGGGAAATCGGACGGCACGGTCGACGACCGCCCGAGGACGGGGGGCTGAAGCGCTGGCACCCACCCCGGAGAAATCGGGGGACTCCTCCCCCCCGCGACGACCATCCCACCCTCCGCGCGCCCCTGCCCCATCCCCCCGCTGATACCGGCTCGGTCGCCGCTTGTCCTAACCCCCACCCCCGCCTCCACGGAGGCTTTCTCTTCCTCCGGGCGCTCGTAGCGCTGCACGAGGCAAACTGGCAGCATGGCCTCACCGTCCGGAAACATGTGCTGGTCCAACAACGGGAGTTTATACGGGGCAGAGGCGTCGGCGCAGGCCATCCTAACAGCGACGCCGAAGCTCTCGGACCCAATCTCGGGCTCCAGCCGAGACAGCAGCGGAGCCCCAAGGGCGGAGGCCGGGAGCTTGGAGGGCCTGCCGGCGGTGTCGAATGCCTCCGAGGGGGGATTGGGGGCTGGTTTCGCGGCGGTCACGCCGTTGGGCGGCTTCTGCAGCGCCGAGCAGGTATGGAGGGTTGCTTGGCACGCCCAGCGCTGTCGTATCTGGAGAGGAAACGGTGGGGGTCCAGCCACAAGGTCACGAGGAAACGCCACGAGGAGAGAAGCGGTGGGGGTCCATCAAAAAGGTGACTAGAAAACGCCATTATTACGGGGACCATATTAAATAGGACCAAATATTGTTAGAAAAAATAGGGCAATATGTACGTTTTGGTGTCTACAGTAGGTTATATCGTGTCTACAGTAGGTCCTATTGGCTATAGACCAAATACTGTTCGCAAAAATAGGGAAGTACTTCGAGTATACGTATAGGTTTTGGTGTCTACAGTAGGTGCTAGTGTGTCTACAGTAGGTCCTATTAACTATGGTCCCAACGGTGGGGGGTGTCATTCATTCATCAATTCACATGGTCATGAAAACAAATGCCATGAGTAGCATGGGGAGCCCTTTTACGTACGTACAGTGGAAGGGATTCCCCAGCTTTTTGTGCGCAAATAAAATGCTCCCACCGACGGAGGCTCGCAACCGACGGATTGCCCAATGTCTTGGCAGTCCCCATCTGCATTCCCCAAACTGTTTTTCGTGGTTATGCCTAGACAATGGGATTGTTCACCAGTTGTTGCGCGCGCGGTAGGTCTTAACACACTGTTCGCGCGGATTTTTACAGCAATTTTTTGTCTTGATAATTGTTTATTAATATGCGTGGTCTGCAGTTTTGATCCTGGTCCGCAGCACAGACTTTTGTTTCTCGAAAAATTATCGCTCGACGCGAAAGCGGCGGCGCAGCAGCGGCGTTTCTGGCCAGCTTTGGCCCGTTTTGGGTGCGGGTTGGCGTCAGGGTTAGGGGTTGGGTTGGGTCTACGCCCCTACCTTGATCCCACTCGTAAGTGCTTGATAGCTCGTTTATGTAAACAGCCTATCTCCCACAAAAAAAAACGCACGAACAGATTGTAAGATGACCTCTTGTTGCGCGGTCATGATTCTTCAAATCGGGTTTTGGATGATATATGGACGCGAGTCGACGAGGGAAGAGTGTGTTCACC
>JAYJME010005089.1:0-10385 GCA_036873775.1 Costaria costata
GTACTATACTACGTCTGTTGAAGCGGTATTCATGTCGTACACCATACCTGATGAGGATGATTTTGAAATCTTGCGTCCTTTGGTCACGGGTTATCTGTAATATGTGTGTCTCCACATGGGCTAGTCACATACAGTATCGTACTTTTAAGTGGAAGTTTTATTTAGGGTACAACGTGTTTGATAAATTTGGTGTGGATGCTGGTAACGGTGATATCATTAGTGAAGTGAGCCTTCACGGGAGTAGTGCCGTTATTGTGTGTTTTGTAGTATTTGGAGGTGTCGTGTTATTGGGGTCTTGTGGCCCGTGACACGCAGCGAGTCGCCCGTCCTAGGTCCACGTAGAGCCTTTCCCTGTACCCAGTACCCAGTACTAGTGCCCAGTACAGTATCTTCCGTTGAGGAGTAGTTAAGCAACTCTAATTCGCTGTTTTTATGTCGTGTTAACATCGCATCATGCGTTGCGACACAATATCGGTATTCACAGGTCATATCGGCTCCATGCTATGTTGCTGTCAGACGGGTCTACTGTAAACATGCGGCAGCCATGCAATCGTGAGCGATACCACAACACTAGTACTATGCTGTACCCGTGGTTTGAAGAACTGTACGGAAATCTCTTCCGCGGAACCCAGCATACATGGTGGCATATAGGGAAGCTATGTTTGATCACAGGAGTAGGTCTTGTCGACACCCTGTTATTACAAGTTGCGTTGCAGCATAGGAAAGACAAGAACACTTTCCACCATGGAAGCCAACATACATTGTACGTCGACAGGTATCGAAAAAACAAGAGGTAGTGATAGTCGTGGCAAAAGCCGAATTCCAACCGATTAATGGTTTAGCACAGCATGTGCTCGGGACATTTCACAACACGAACTTGCCAGGTCACTTGGAACAGTACTGTAGATCATAGAGCTCTACTGCCACAGCATTCTGTCGTCGCAAGAATTCGATTACACTTGCTTATTAATGACGCTTCTCCGGTGAGGCATACAATCACGCGCATACTTGTTGTCCCTTTGAACCTCTCCCAAAACCGCAAAATGTTTGTCCTTAAATATCCTTACAGCATACCGGTACCTGGTAATTTCTTCTCGTCTTACAGTACTGTAGTTGCAACCAAAACGTTCACCTCCAGCTCGGGTGGGTAAGCCTTCCATTGCCCCTGGGAACGCTGCGTATTGAGGTGGAAACTGAACCGACAACGGCAGGGCGTTCGTCTCTATGCATGTCGTTTCGCGAGACCACTTCACTCCCGCCGCTGTGACGGTCGTTGCTATAGAACCCCTACGAAGATGCGTGCAACGGTCAATTTATAGAAGTACTTGCACACAGGAAACCTGATCCCTCTACTTGCGGCCGAATAACGACCATTTCCTTGGAACGTGTTTTCCTGGGAAATGATTAGACTCACCACTGTTCGTTAGCTTCAAGTGGGATAGGTTTCAAGCCATTGCGTTAGGCTAGAGCCCAGTCGAGGAGCGAGATCGTCCGTTAGAGCTCACAGTCTACCATCAAGAATGCCAGCCAAGTGCTCTTATAGGTATCCCATAGTAGGCCAATAGCCCGAACCGGCACGAAACTGATACGCAACTGTCATGCTGAAATCCCAAATCAACACCCTCCCGGATGATTTACAAGACAGTGACGAATCAACAATGGGCTCAATTCCATCACCTCAAACAACAAAAATGGCAAGAGGAAACCCATCCTCACGAGCGAAAACCTCTTCCATACTTCCACTTACACCTATTGAAATTGTAGACGAGATTACAACAGCCGCGCCACAATAATAAAAAAACTAAGGCGAACAATACGATGACAGAGATCGCGAAGAACCCCGTTCCTCCGGACAAAAGTCTCCTTTAGCCCCCTACTCCCGTCATAGATTCTCAGATCATAACGTTAAAGCGAGATAGCATACGCTCGTTTCCGCAAACATATAATTTATCCGACGCTACAAATTATCCGAAATAACAGTAGCTACCCGATAGCTCCTAATAATAGAATATAGAAACCATAAAATGCTGACACTGTCAACACGAACAGCCTCAGCCCTCCCAGCTACGAAAACGAGAAAACTATTCGATCATTCGTAGAATTATTTAATATTCCACTTTTCTCCCTTGCGAATAAGTATCCGCATAATAATACTGTTGGTAGAACAACCAATCAACCATGAATATGCTCACCCTCCAGTACAATACTGTCAAAACTGAAAGATACCCGCAAAATTCAATAAAATCAGTAGCTATGATACCGCCAATACCATCGGTACACCTCTCGATGGTGTACCTTCGCACCCTTATTTCTCAAAACCACCAAGAAGTTGTATTTCATTTACTACCAGGCCCCTTCTGGTCCTGTCTACACCAGAAAAACACTACAAGTTTTTGGATGTACAAAGACTGTTTGATTTGAAGCTGAAAATACATTTCAAAGCTACAAGGCGAAAAAGGCGACGTATACCACCAAAAACGAATCTTAGATGATACGTCGTCTACTATCTACGGGTCTCAACTCTTACTGCAAATAAATACACGTCACATTCGACCAAAACAAACTTTCAATCGACAGGTGAATCCTACTTAATAATAAATTCATCATTCATTCCTACGTGATCCGACCAATGATGACCAGACCTGCCCCCCCGCCCCTCGAAGTTGCCGGACCTTGGATAAAGCTCCCTGACTGACGTAACATTCAGACCTGCTCGCTCCATGATTTCTTCCGCTGCTGCTGTTGCTGCTGCTTCTCATGGAGTGCGTGCGGCCATGCCGCTCGACGTATTTTCCCGGACGAAACCCCATCGTTATTTGGTACTGCTGCAGACAACCCCCCACGTCCGTTTCTTGCCATCGCTAACCTTTACAGCAGCAGAATGCTCGCAGCCATTATGCCGCGCGATTTTGCCCCACCTAACTAACCCCCTGGTGCGCACGACTGGCGGCCGTGCGACTTCTCGTGGAATTCGCAATCAGACATGTATAATCGCTGAGCGATAACCCCATATCTGCTGCCTCCACAACCACTGCAGTGGAGTGCGTACGGCAAATATGTCGTACGACTTGAAGTCCCCCGCTCGCGACACACGGCGGGGGTGCCTACGGCTGTAATTCTGCCATAGGGCTTTTAGCTGCTGCTGTAAATCCCCCTGGCCGCTGTATACGGTGGGGGTGTCCTAGGTTATGCTTCCATCATGGACATATGCTGCTGCTACTCCCTGCCGTCGGTTATATTACACCGCAGGGCTTTAGCTACTACTTACTGTACAGCAATAGCTTCTCCCGAACAAACGACGTCGCCACCACAACATCATCTCTGGAATCCTCCACCTACCTCCATATACACGGCTCCTTGTCCACCACCGGGGCCTCTCCGCTCCACGTGCATATATACCAGTATGAGTTAACTATCAATCACAACCAACCATGCATTATGCCTGCAGCGTGCAGCTCGAAAATACAAAATAACGTCTCACGACCCGACTTGTTGGTTATTATATTTAGCTCTTCTTACTAGTCTATGAAGTCACGTGTCTGTAGAGCAGTTTGACCGTTCGAACAACACCGACCCCAGCAGACCATCAGCCATGTAAATCACAACTCGCCTATCAAGCTGCCCCCCCTGGTCCCTCTTCCACCATCGAAGGATTCCGACGATGGTGGTACAGCATCCCTCCTTGTCATACCAGCGGTGGCTGTCTCCTTCTACCCACGGGACTCCTCCTTGCGCCTTGCTGCTCGTCTCCGCTGGTCTCCAAAACGTCTGGCTCCAAAAGCACACGGCCGTTCCCACCAAGCTCCATGCGAGATTTGTCATACTGCTTCCGATCGCCTGCGCTTTCGTTCTGTCAGCTTTTTCGAGAGCATGGCCCTGTTCCAATACTTCTGACACGTAGATCCCGCATGAGGCTAGACCGAATTGGTTTATCTAGAGTGTTCGTTTGCTTTTGGGAGTCCCGTCTGAAGGTTTATTGTTTCTTACTTCAAACAGACCATCAATTTCCGCTTCATGATGTATCTATGATCTATCTATGATGTATCTATGATCTATCTACTGCAGATCTTTCCGGGTTGTATATGTTCCATATTCCTGATCTGTGTGATCTAGCTCATTTTGCCTCGGGTGGAAGTCGTACAATCTGCATGAGCTAGCACAAGTTTTCTGGGTTGGACCTGTACTGTACAGATCCTTCACAACATCTCGTAACGGTAGACATTTATATCTACTGTAGATGATAGATGATCTAAATCGCGATCTGTCGGACGTGTCAACTACTGTATTTGTAGACGCCACGAGAGCCTGTCAGAGAATTTTCCCAGGTCGACGTTTTTTTACCACAACTCTGCTTCCCCTTGTGGCAGCCTCATCCCGCTACGACCTGATCCCAGCCGAAGCTGATCCTGGGTATATAATTACGATACAGGTAGCCGCCGGCAGGTCCCAGCAAGGCAGCCTGGTCCCACTCAACTTTTCCCGAGGTCCCTCTTTACCAGTCCCGCACCCAGAAACATACCGGATAAAGTCCCAAAATATTTCGGTATGTGTCATAGAGGTTTTAGTCTGTTTCTTTTGTTTTTGGGTGTTGTTTCTTCGCAAATAAAGCGAAGGCGTCGACCAAAGCCAACACCCTTATCCTTAAACCTACCCCCAACCCTAACCCAGGCTAAGGGTGAGGCTAAGGCTAAAGCTAATGCTAAGGCTAGTGCTAAGGCTAAAGCTAAGGCTAAGGCTATTATCACGACCTAGATACTCTACATTATAACCTGCCGCCGGGAGTGAATATAAATATCCCCTCTTGGTTTTGATTGGGTCTGCGTACGTACAACAGTGTTTTTACACGTACTGAAGGAGTGATGTGTGCCTGCCTGTGTCTGTGCTGCCTGTATCGTCACCGGGGGTGGACCGACCTCCGATCACATTGATTGATTGATGGGAGAAGGGTGCGGGGAGAACACGAGAAGGAGATACAGACCAGAGGGAGTACGATGACTTATTGATTGGTGTTAGCGGTGGCAGTTGATCGCGATTGCCACGAATGATATGACGGAACATGCTACTCTTACCACTACTACATCATGTACAGTAGTTTAGCTTCGTAACGATTTTAGCTGTGGGGTTATCGTTTCTCCTCGCCCCTCTATTTTCCGCAAGGTGGGATACTGGATAGATGCTGGCACGATCAAACCTCACTCCCAGTTAAAAAAATGTGCTGCATAATACACGAATAAATGTGTTTCATACCAACATGGTGTATCGTGTATCGGGTGTAATACACGCACTTTCAGGAAGCGATTTCCTTAAATTTGAAGTTCCACACCAGGTTTAGTCACATAGAGCGTCGCTCTTTGATCTCTGTTTCACGAAATATTACTGTAGCTTGCATTACTAAACGCTGTCCCGGCGGGGGAAAGGGGGGGGGGGTACATACCCCCTGTCCCCGCGTGCCGCGCCCCGCTCTACATATTCCTCCTTTAAAAGTGCGATTGACCCGCTTAGGGCGCCAACGCCCGCAAGTCGCCTATACTCCCATGATTACGCGTTCTTTCCCGGAGTATTATGGCCATTTCAGCTCCAACAGCGCGAATAGTGACACATACGGGGAAGTTTGGAAGGTAAACAGGCGATAACAGCAAGCGTGCGGTGCAGGGGGGAAGGGTTAGGTATCGGCAGGGGAGCTACAACACGCGGCCTTCGTGGCCCCTTTTCCCCTTCCGGGCGGTATTTCGTGCGAAGGCTTCTGCGGCTTGATATGCTGCATGTTAATGGGGATGAGTGGCCGGGTGAAGGACAATGTGGAAAGGAAGTTGGACAAAACGAAAAAAGAGGACGGTACCTACCGGAGCTCAAGGCAACTTATGCGGGGCGGGGCGGGGCGGGGCAGGGTTATCTACGGCTGGAAGGGGAAATCAACGCGGAATCGGCCACAGCAGTTGGGTACTACACGTCGTGAGAGGATATGGGGAGAATGGGGTACGACATGTACTTGTGTGATGCCACTGAAAAGGGGGGGGACAGGATGGGCAGGAGGGGGCAACGGCGGTGAAGCGTAAGGGGGAATCTGACCAAAGGTGTCATGAATGATAGCTGCAGAGGAGGGGAGGGGTGTGGGTGGGGGGGGGGGTCGACCGCGCGGGAGAAGGAGCAGCACGTTTGGTTACAGTAGGGATTGCGAGAATGTGTACACTATGGACCCAATAATTAGAGAGAGCCCAATAAGAACGTCATGCTCACTATTTGGGGGACTCTCAGAACATCGGATTAATAAATCGTGCTGAGCGGCGAGTGCTAAGCTAAACCCTCCATAATATGGTAGACTACACCTAAGGTTGCCTCAAGGTTAGTGCCACAATAATGTTTCAAGCATTGTTCGGATTAGATGATTCTTGTTGGTGGGCCCATACCGTACCCTGTAACAGGTCGCAGAAAACGACTGCACAGGGACTATCTAGGAAAAATGGGCGATGTGAGGGCAAAATATGGGAAACGATAAGCAGCAGATGTGCATCGAGCCAGCTAAGCTGAGGGTAGAGGAGGTGGGGCAAGACAAGAGGCGAGCGCACGATGAGAGCGGGAACCAACAGCAAACGAAGAATCCGTTGATGTGGTGGGGAGTGCTGGTGGCGATGGAAGGCGGGGGCTAGCAATGAGGGGTGGGGGGGCGTAACGTGGATTTGGCTGGTGTTAATGTGCTTGCTGCTAGCAGCTGACAGCGTCCAAGTTATTCGTGGGGGATAATGGGGTGATCCATGAAATCTATCGCCTGCGGAGACGTTTATGTTGTTCTTCCCGGGGGAGGGGGGGGACTCAATTCGTAGATGGCCGTAGTCGTATGACCATAGACCCTCGCATCCCTACTATGCCGGGACGGAGCACGTCGGGTTTTCACTAACCAGGCAGACATTGCTTGCACCAGGGGGGGGGGGTGTACTCATATCATGCACGGCCGAAGTCGTATAACCATAGATCCTCGCATCCCTACTATGCCGGGACGGAGCGCGTCGAGTTTTCACCGACCAGGCAGAGACATTGCCAGCACCAAGCGCGAATCGCCGTGAGGTGTTGGGCAAGTCGCATGAAGGTTGAACTGCATCCTTCCAAGAACCGCTCGTAAAGACGGACGTCGGTACCTATTAATAGTGCCTTCTTTCTTGCTTATGGATGACAGAGACCAATGAGTTACTGTGTTTTCTGGTGTGCCACTCCGGAGACAGGAATGGGTATTACTACGTAACTGCCTCGTGGGTGCCTTACCATATTTTCACACTACGTGATACGATCATTCTCCTTGTGGGGAGCTAGGGTTCTCCACCCCGCACAAAATGATATATCTCGATAACCGTTATGGTGACCGCCAAAAAACAAAACGGTACCCTGGATGTCTAGCTCACGCATGGATTGGCATGTTTTACAGCCGCGTTGCCAACCGACGCTAACCCCAACATATATTTTTTTCACGGCGGACATTGCTTGCACCAAGCCCGCGAGGGTGGGGTGGTGCTCATTTACTGCTTGCCTTAGGCATTTGACCATTGACCACGCATCCCTTTCGAGACGGAGCGCCGTTCCTACTCCTAATAGAGAAGCCTCCAACTGTTGGGCGCTCATTACGTTGTTTCCATACTTCGTATATAACAAAGAAACGTTTTGCTAATCCTATCCCCTTCCTGTTTCGCCGCCTGTGGCCACCATCTATCTCCTAAGATGGCGATCGTTTTCTCGCTACTATCACAAGTGCACCAAACGTATCCATGTTACATTCGTCTATTTTCCTCATCTCCTCTTCTAACACATCCCTTTCCTCCTTGTACAGTTCACACTCTCCCACTATGTCACTTCTACTCTCTATTGCTTCGCCACTCAAGGGCACTGTTCTTTTACTTCCTCTTCTTCCCGGCTACTGGTATACCTATTTCTTCTCTCTGGCAAGTCCAGGTCCCCTACACGAAATCGCAGTTTCAGCTTTTTCGCGAAGTCCATTGGGCCATGCAAATACCTTTTCATTGCTACCCCTTATCTTAACCCCCCGTATATCTCTTATATGTGTTCCTCCCTTTCCACCTTGTTTCTTGGCGCTAGCCTTTCCCTCCTTTCTATCCTTTCTTTTACTTCTGTCTTGTACCCCCCAATCTTCTCTATGGCCAACATATCCTCTTGGTCTCCTCTTATATCCTTCCATACTTTCTCGACTACGCTATCCCACCTGATTCCAGTTCGCCCTTTGGTTACTTTCTTCCATACAGATATCTATCGGCTATGGCTGGCAATATCTTATTTGGGGGGGGGGGGGGTAATCATTGCCGTGCATGGCCGTAACCGTATGACAGTTTTATGACCATAGACTCTCGCATCCCCTGCACAATTCGATGCAAATCGTCGAGCAGTGGGAATGCTGAACCCGCTGCGCGATAAGAACTGAAGGCACGTACCGGAGTGGGGAGGGGGGGCGAAGAGCCTGCTTAGTGACCCCGGATCTGAGTTTCTACTAGGGAGGGGAACTAGAGTAGAAGGACGGGAACAATAAGTGGGATGGAAAAAAACAAAACCAATAAATTCCGGGACGGAGCACGTCGAGGTTTCACCAACCAGGCAGACATGGCTTGCACCAAGCGCAGAGCACCGTGGGGTGTTCGGTGAGAGTCGCATGAAAGGTGAACTGCATCCTACTAAGAGCCGCCTGTCAGACGGACTTCGGCAAGTTGTGCCTACTTTCTCGCATATGGCTGGCAGCGTCCAATGAATTGTTTTGTCTTCTGGTGGGACCACTTCAGCCCCGGGGGGGGGGGGTTACTCATTGCCATGCATGGTCGTAGTTGTATGACCTGTGGGACCCTCGCAGTGCTGTATTGCCAGGACGGAGAACGCCGGGTTTCACCGATCAGGCAAACATTGTTTGCGCCAAGCGCGAAGTGCCATGGGGTGTTCGGCGAGTCGCATGAAGGGTGAGCTGTATCTTCTACTAAGAAACGCTCGTGAAGTGGACTGCGGTACCTTGTGCCTACTTTCTTGCATGTGGAAGGCACCGTCGAACGACATGATTTTATTTCTGGTTTGGTGGTCATTTGCAGAGACAGCAATGTTGGGTATCCTATGTAACTGTCTCGTGGGTGCCTGGCCATATAAACACTACTTCGTGATGATACGAAAATCTCCCTTGTGTGGAGTTAAGGCTCTCCAAACCGCACAACACTGTCTAACTCGACCACCATTCATGGCAACCGCCAAAAGGAACAAAAATAAGCGGTATCCTACAGTAGTTGTCTAGATCGCCAGTGATTGGCGTGTTTTTGAACGATGTTGCCAACCGACACCAACCCTCAACCCTCAACCCACTTGGGGGGGGTGGGGAGGCAGTAGCTTGGAAGGGAGAGGGCAAGCAAGGTAGAGGTAGACCGGGTCGAAATCAGGTTATAAATAACCGAAGGGGTCAAGGACGAAAACAGAAGTGGTACCGGCGAGGACGCAACAAGGGCGCGGGGTGGGGCAGGGGACGCCAAAGGGAAAGCAGAGCGGGGGGTTGTGGCTGGGCGAGTTGTAAGGAATATTAATATTCAACTGGGGGAGGTATGCCAGAAAATTCCCCGCTGAAGAAATTTATTGGGACGCATGGTAAGGTAGGAGTGCACCAATATTTTATTCGGCTCAACCTCCGTCCCTTGAGGAGGTATATTAATAGTGCTGCTCTCACTGACCTTGACTTTCAGAAAATAACTGAAAGTGCAACAACCCGATGATGTGCAATCCCACGGCCTAGGTACAAAACGAGTACTGTTGTAGAACGCAAAGGGTACGAATCCAACGGAATAGAGTAAGACCATACTACATTAGTAGTAGTATATAGTACTGTAGTAGTATCAGTAGTGATAGTAGTAGTAGTAGTAGTAGTAGTAGCAGCGGTAATAGTAGTAATATATAGTAGTAGTAGTAGTAGCAGTAGGAGTGATAGTAGTAGTAGCAGTAGTAGCCTCTCAGTTGAGGAGCCCGTGAGTCACAAACGTGCTACTGTACCCCTGTCGTAGCTGGCATCGCAAAGGAATACCAGCACACAGTACCTGCTAGGGTTGGGTAGGGTAGGGTAGCCACTCGCGGCAGTGGTTCCGAGGCGCTGAAAAGGTATGGCAGCCCCTAAATGTGACGCCCCCCCCCTACCGTAGCATTTGTCGTTATTTGATGATCGGCCAACTGTGGTCTCCGTCAACGGGAAAAGGGGAGGGGAGACCGGGGGGGAAAGCTGGTTCCAATGTACAGTACTTTGCTTTACCTTCGGGGCAGAGAGAGGGGGCGACCAAGCTGGCTGCAGGGGGAGTGTACTCATATCATGCACGGCCGTAGTCGTATGACCATAGACCCTCGCATCCCTACTATGCCGGGACGGAGCACGT
>JAYJME010005090.1:0-10385 GCA_036873775.1 Costaria costata
TTGAGTGCTACCAGCGTGAACCTGAACAGTAGTCGGGTTCGCCCCATACTGCATCTTTGTATCGTGTCACCTGCTAATCTAAGCGCCTAAGCGACTCTATTACTTTTACCTTTCGGGTGGAATGCTTTTGTCCTTTTGACCTTGATTTTGTCTTCATCCCTTTTCGCTTTTCGTTTATTTTCTTTCTGTCATTTTTTTGTATTTATTAGTTTTTTTTTCTTTTTTTTCTTTTTGATTTATCTGGCGTAGGAGTTGATGTTGTGCCTGTCGTACCCAGTACGCTGGCATGACAGTGCGTGGTACGATGCATTTTTTGTGATGCAGTGTCTCTGTCTTGTAGCTTGTGACCACAGAGCGTGTTCTCCTATTAATAGGGTGAAGAATAAGCACGGACAATGGGTCTGCTGGATGTCGACGAGTAGAAGAACGGTTTAATGTGAAGAACACACACAGAACACACACCCAGGGTCTGTCTAATATCCTAACGTGTTATAATATTAAACGATTGCGCGTACTTCTCGGTCTAATCAGTATTTTTCCGTGAACGGCTACTTTTCATTTTTATTTTTTATCACTGCACGCCTGTCGAACCACACTAAAAGTCGACCAATACTTGCCGAGGGTACTAACCCTTTTGCTACCCCAAAAAGTATCCCACAGTAATTACAAGTAGTTTTGTCCCCAAAAACCGTTTCCGGCTCTAAAGGGGTTTCGGATGTAAATTTGTTTGAGTAGACAGGAACACTCATTATATTCTACATAATATATATACGTATATATATATATATTCTTCGAGTATATGCGTATACAATACCACGTACATATTACCACGATATTATATCATAAAGATGAAATGTGAAACATCGATTGCAACCTTTCTGGATTTGGAGTTTACGGTGTTAGCCCATAAAGAGGGCCGCGATATGATGACCCCACGATGGTCCAGAAAATAATGGATGCTGCTTCTCTCTTTGTTTGGGTATAAGGCAGTAGCTTACCGTACTCCAACATGGTGATAACTCCCCGTGATGCAAAACACACGTACTTTTTGAAACTGTGCCCGGAATCCACATCCACATCATTTATTTATCAACGTCGACGACTTGAAGTTCTCCAAAACCGTCCTGTGATCACAGGGCTCCGGTTTGTTTTCCTTGCTGAGCAACGTTGTCGTGAGGTGTCGAACAAAGATTGTTCCGGGCGCCCTCGGTGATGCAGGGAAATTGGACGGAATTCGGATGACACGAAATTATGATAAACAAATCGACCCCCAGCTGAACGTTTGCACTTCACTTGCGTTGCGGACAGCTATATACATCGCCTCACCAGCAATCACAACCCATTCAATTGAAATACCCTCAGTATGGGGTGCGTGAAGGCGGCGGGTGCACCAGGCGGCAGCCGTAGGCAGCCAGAAACGAGTGACGAGATGTAACTTCGTGAAGTCAAAACTGCCAGTCAGCATCGCCACAAAGGAAAGACAAATATGCAAGTTCGACCATTTATTTAGTATTTTGCGTAACGTACTCTGTACTGCCATGGATAAAACTTATAATCTTATGCAGGTGTATCTATGAAAGACGGCTTTCACCAAAGTTAGCTGGGGTTTTCGTGGAATGTTTAAGGTATTGACATATTGACGTACCGGAAGATGTGTGGACGGGCGCATTACGTCCGTTTGAGGTAGCCTATCATGTACTGGGCTAAATAAACACAGAGCAAAACAGCGCAAAAACACTCTGGAGTCGTCTTGTGTATTTTGCAGCAGTTTTTTCAATCCGAAAAGAGGAGATCTTGATTACAAAAATACATTTCCATTTCCAAGTCGTTTGTAATTTTTGTTGGGACGCCTACTCGCGCGTACACGACACCATTTTCCTTGTGGGTCCTGTGTGTGGCGTACGCACAATTCGACGCTCGTCGACGAGGGACGAAGAAACGGAACTCTTTTCGGGGCTAGAAAGAAGGAGCGCACCATACCGGGGAGATGGGGGGCGTGCCTGCTATATCACCGCGCATTTGAGTACCGAACGTGAGATAGCTGCAAAAGTAGGGCCAACAATAAGAGAGGTGTAGGGCGGGGGTCGCAAGCAACAAAACAAAACATGATCTTCGTACCGGCGAGAGAAACTGAGAGTGTACTCTTTGATACTCTGTATTCAGCACGGACAATGGGTGGGCTGGATGTCGACGAGCAGAAGAACAAAGAACACACACACTGCGCCTGGCCCGCCAAACCAAAACCTGTTAATACACGCGCTAAAAATGTGAATTTCAATTCCTGATAAAATAATCATTTTTTTTTCTGGGCCATACTTTTAGGGGCAAACCGGAAATTATTATCAACAAAACGAAACACTACCTCGCCATCTGTCATACATGTGATACGCGTATAGGATACCAGGTACGCATTTGTTTTGACCCCCATGAAGGCGGTATGTTGATCATACTGCATGCACTAGGGCTGTGAGTTGGCTGGACTTCCCGGCTAGTTATTAGTTTGTTGCCAAAGCTAGCCAACTAACTGACTTTAGTTGATTTGTCGGCTGGCGATGAAATATGCGCCAACGACCTTCGGCACTGCCACCGGCACCGGCACCGTCGATGGCGATGGGTTTTGATGCTCCATGAGTTGCAGTAGACCTCTCAGCTCTCTACTCCCGCCCTGAGCGAGTGGTCCCACGGGGAAATGCGCACCCCATAGCAAAGAAGCCTTTCATAAAGAAGGAAACCCAAATAGTCCTACAGTTGGCACCGCTGCCACTAACTATAATACCTACCAGGTAGCCAACTAATAACTAGCTGGCGACTTTTAGTCATCCAACTCACAGCTCCATCCCCCACTGAATACAACTGGTTTATCCCCAAAACTTTGGGTTCAGCTCTACTGGGTTACTGCTGTGGGTTCGGGTTCAGCTCTACTGGGCTACTCTAGACTTGTGGGTTCCTACTAACGAACTGCGTAAGTTATCTGTCTCGCAGTTTGTGACCACGTCACCATGCCATTGGGTACTACTACGTACAGCAGTAGTGTGCGACACCAATTAGGAAACCCTTACGTACGTACAGCAGTATTTTGGGCCACGCTCAAATTCTTACTTGAGGCAGGGCGTGTGCCCTACGTAAACACCTGCCGTATTTCGTGCAAACGCCGGGCCGAAATATCTTACCGTAACTCCTACCTGGTATTTTATAATTTATATCGTACTGTTATCTCTTTAGAGCCGGAAACGGTTTTTGGAGACAAAACTACTCGGAAATAGTGTAGGATACTTTTTTGGGGTAGTAAAAGGGTTAATACATACTGGTATATGATAGGGAAGACAGGAAAAAGAAAACAAAAATGCACTTTATTTTATTTTTTGTCTGACATTTTTTACCGGCGGGATTCGAAACCGCGACCTTCCGCCAGCAGGGGTCGACACCGTGGCAGCAGCAGCAGTCTACCAGTTACTTGGTATACTGGTACTGCTGTATGCTGTATGCCACGACGCCACGACCCCCGCACATGTTCTGTGTTGTCTTGACAGCAGGATAAGAGGGTATCACGTATTATTAAGAAATATATAATAGCTTACCATTATTCCAGCCTAAGCCAATCAGACACAATCAACCATTGGTAGTGATGGTCTCATTTGCCTCGTAAATAGTCTGACAACCGTTTTTTGCGAATAAGTAGTAAGCTCTCCTACTGCAATATACACCCCTTTCGGTAGAGCTGTGGTTCGGTACGACTGTAAGTCGCCAACTAGTTACTAGTCGGACCAATAGTTAGTCGTTTCCCGGAGATGCCGACTACCCGACTTACTGGGTTTCCATACTTGGAAGGATTGTTGAATGCGAGATACATTTTTTCTTTCTTGGTGGGGCCCCCTCGGCCGGGGAGGGCTGGCTTTGCTGGCCTGACTTTAGTCAGCACGTCGGGGCTGTCCACCAGCTGGCTTTCCCGGCCGACTTGCCGACTAAAGCTAGCTACTTAAAATAGTTGGCTAACGGCACCTACCGAGTAGTTACAAGTCGTGAAATCCTCCCGACCCAAAGCTCTCTCTACTTTTCGAGACTACCGAGGGGAAACTATGTCGAAAAATAAACGATTACAGCAAGCACCGGTCGTACTAACCAACCCAGGTTGATAGGTGGTAGGTATATATACCACACGTGATGTAGCAACCGAACTTATAACCCTTTTACTACCGTAAAAAGTATCCCACACCATTTCCAGGTTTTTTTGTCCCCGAAAACCGTTTCCGGCTCTAAAGGGATTAAACATACACCGTCGAATACAGTAAAACCTCCTTTGTGACCTGTGAGGGAGAAACATGTCGAAAACAGAAAACAAAATGAAGACTATGTGGGACGGAAGTCCCGCAGCAGGTATAGATCTCTTCGTTCAGTTTGGGTGTGGATACACACCGAAGTGGGGTTGTGAGGTGTTGCCACACTCTCGGGGTAAGCAACGAGAGGTACATCTCAGAAGTGCCCCGGAAAAAAGCCAGGATGGCCTTGGAAGATCACAGTGATAATGAGGCGGTACGATATGTAAGGGATAGGACCCGACATCCACAACTACAGCATCAACCATGCGAAGCAGCCCAGGCTACCAGGGTAGGGGATAGGGGATGCGTCTAAACTGCAGTGGACGGTGGGGTACGACACGCGCACAGCATAGCGATACTCCTACCGCCGCTCTTGTTTATCTACACGCCTGAGAAGATAAGTAGAGTTGACACTTGGTTCGACAAAATGGTTTCGGCACACACCTTTTACGATAAGACCACACTAATAATTTTCTTGATCGCTGTACACGGGTTGCAAAAGCCTCCCTCCAGTAGAGCTTACCACTTTCTCGAGAAAATGGTTGTCACACACTGTTTGCGAGACATACGGCTTAATACTAAGCAATGGTTGATCGCATCTGATTGGCTCAGGGTTAGTTCTATATGTCTCTACACAGGGTGTGTCAACCATTTTCTTGAATAAGTGGTAAGCTACACTCCGTCAAAGAGTTCAACGTTAAACCGCTATTTCTACTAAACCTATCCCCTAAGCCAATCAGACCAAATCAACCATCGGATAACGTTTATTATAGCCGCCTTGTCTCGTAAATAGTGTGCGAGAACCCATTTTCTCGGGACAAGTTGGTAAGCTCTACGTACGTACTGCTTTCTACGACCCAACGACAGCGCCCGCTTACCCAGTGTCCGTACTGATAGCATACGGCAAAAAAGCCTCTTCATTGCGGGGTACGTACAGCCTTCCATTATTTGGTGAGTATGTATCTCTGTGTGCGGTGTACTGCTGTGTAATACTCGTGGTGTTCACTGATTGCGAGAGAGAGAGAGCTGTACGTCGCCGATTTTCACAAACCCGCCGTCTGCATAAAGCGGGCGGGCTGGGGCTATATATAACGCGTGTGACTTGTTTGGTCGCAAGCCATCTCGAGTTGGCTGCGGTGGGGTTTTGGCGGCGGTGAAGCTGCTGTGTGTTTGTTTTTTTGTTTTTGTTTTTGGCTCGGGGATTTTTTTTTCAGTTGTGTTCTGCGAGTACGAGGAAGCCTAGCCTTGCCTCATTTAGCTCTCTACCATGATACTCGTATAATACGATGATAGTATTACACAATATTATGCAGGAGTGGGTGTGTCGTGTGTTATCTCTCTTGCGTGTGATACGGCGGTATGATAAGCTATTAACACGTATGACATACTTGTACGTATACAGGAACAGCAGCAGCAGTATCAAAACATTAAAACATGAACAACAGAACGTCAAGTGTCAAGCGTGAAGAGGCCGAGGGGCAAGGAAGAACGATTACCTGATACCTGATCCCTGATCATATCACATGATCATAATTCATAATCCACGATCGTGATGATATGATGACCCATGATCATGATGGTGGTGACGCCAATCGACCCAACCACCCATCCATCCACCGACAGACCCGTCACAGACCAACGACTAGATATACAGAATCAAAGAATCATACTTATAACATATCATAGAATCACATGATAACCGCGGGAACACCTGCCTGCCGAACATGCCACAAAAAACACTAAAACCTAGAGCTGTGAGTCGGTACGACTTAACCCCTTTAGAGCCGGAAACGGTTTTTGGAGACAAAACTACTTGGAAATAGTGTGGGATGCCTTTTGGGGTAGGAAAAGGGTTAATGATTTACGTCACCATTAATAGTTATTAGTTACACTTCAAGTTAGTTGCTTCCCGGAGGTGCCGACTATCCGACTTTTTGGGTTTCCATACTTGCAGCAAGGATTCTTGAATGCGGGATACATATTTTCAGTTTTAGGAGGGGGCCCCTCGGCCGGGGAGGGATGATTTTGCTCGCTTCGCTCGCCCGACTTATGTGGGCAAGTCGGCTGCCCATCAGCTGGCTTCGGCAGCCGACTTGTCGACTAAAGCCAGTTAGTTGGCTAACGGCACCCTACCAATTAGTTATCAGTCGTGACAACTGCCGACTCACAGCTCTACTATTACTGAAACTCTTGCGTAACGCGTAACTGTCTGCTGCTGTACTATACTACTATACCTACATATTACCTGGTACCAGGTACTGGTAGACTCTTTTAACGTAGACCCTACCGGGTACCAGGCACGACTATTAATTCCCGGTAACGTACTAAATAAAAACCACCGACACCAACACCAATAACAACAACAACAAAACGGCCTCGTAAATGTTTCTTGGCTGAAAATCAGGAAACGCTGTGAGTTCGACCAGTTGAGCGGTTGATACTCATCTTTCCAAACTGCGTGATGCGTCGAGCGCACGTGTTCCTGTACTCAGAAGTGTCGGGCACCGAAGCCCTTTTTCGGTTCGGTCGGTTATCTGATAACCGACCGAATTTCGGTTTTCGGTTGTTTGAAGGGAAATGATCGAAAACCGAAACCGACAACTTTGGGATCGGTTGTTCGGTCGGTTCTTGTATAATACACAAATGGCTATTCTGCGCCACATTCGCACCCCCATGAAGAAAAAATGTACTTTTCGAGTGCGCGTCTATCATAGCGGTGCATCGGCGCATCACTATGTAACCGTATCACACGCATTGCAAGGCGCACGACAAACGTGCACGTACATCACGTGAAAAAACGGCATCTGACGTTGTGGAGTTTGGCATGAGTCATTGGTCATTGGCGTACAGCGTACAGGCGAGAGCAGGCGAAGCACGAGCCACGACAAAAAGGATGTAGCGGCGCCCAGGATGGCGACCGGAGCCAGCGTCTTCTTCCCAATACAAAATGAACGAGGGCTTCCAAAAGCACTTAACACTCAACACTCAGATATAAAAATGCTCGCTGTTCAGTTCTTCTCCGAGGAAGAAAAAAAGCAATGGTCGTCGAGCTCAACCCGGTGCAAAGAGAAAGCAATGAGTACTGCATACGTGCGCAGGAGAACGCACTGCCCGTGTTGGTTCATTGACTCATACATTATTGATCGCATTATTGATGATCCGCTAGCGTGGATGACGCACCAGATTGCCGGCTCCCGCGACGCACCAACCACCTATCTATCGTAGGTTACACATAACGCAATCATGCATCAGAATCACGGCAATATAATGTATTGCTGTGCTCTGTGCTACTACTGTTGTGCTGACAGAGGGGGTTTCCATACGGATACAGAAGCGTTATGTGGGGTAAGGGATAGGGGACGCAATAACCGACCGGAAATAGCCGAGCCGGTTATGCCGGTTATGTCCGGTCGGTTATTTCTCATTAACCGAATAACCGGTTTTGAAATGGCCGGTTTCGGTTACCCAAAACCGGTTAAATAAACCGGTGAAATAACCTGAGATCGGTCTCGGTGCCCAACACTGGCTGCCTATACTTCATTTTGTAAGAAAAAAACGGCGTTCATAAATTAGACCTTGTATAATACTCCGGGAGTTTGTAGTACTGCTGGCATGTGTGTAAGTTGATGCTCAGCTTTTCAGGTTGTATATATAACACAGATCCGTCGCGCGTGTTCTAATAATAAAATAAATTCCTCATGAAAGTAGGTCGGTGACTCCCCTGGATGCTGCCAGGGCCAACAGGACGAAACCATTGTGCGCACTGACATTCACACTACCAGTACAGAGTAGAGTCCGTGTGACGGAGTATAACCCGTACTGGTACCTGGTACCTGGTATCATATGGGTGGCATACAACTACGTATACAGCAGGAGGTAGGTGTGATACATGTACGGTCAAAAACTCACATGCCCGTCGAACACAGCAAACGCTGCAACAACAGAAGTCGACGAAGGAGAGGAGGATGGCGACGACGACACCGGCGCCTTTGCTTCAGGCTCCTCCTTCACCGCCTTGGCCGAGGAAGCCCCTGCCCCTGCCCCTGCCAGGTCAACGCAAGCGAGGTGGCTGTCCTCCATCCCAGTTCGCCACCCCTGCATGCCCGCGGCTCCCCATCGGAGCCCGTTACCGTCTCCCCCTATTAATTTTCATACATTAATTAAGACAAATTAGGCCTTTAGCTTAGACTGCTGTTATGTGCCGGGTAGTCGAATACAGCAGCAGGTATATGAATAATTAATAGTGGCCCCCCAGCAAGGCGGTGGCGTGCCAGAGCAATATGACCGCCTTATCGGGGGAGGTCGCCTGATTCGTTCCAGGTTATGAGTGCAATTCCCATGCGTCAAGCGACTTTTACCGCCTTATATCGGGATACCGCCTTATTCAGACCGCCTTGTTGGGGGACCCCTACTCTGTAGACCAATAGAATATACCGGTAGGCGCGACTCGGTTCGGTTCGGTTTGGTTCGGTTCGGTTCGGTTCGGTTCTGTTCGGTTCGGTTCGGTTCGGTTCGGGAAGGGTAATAAGGGTCGGATCCCGACACAGCAACAGCAAACAGCAGTGTTTCTTGCGCTCTAGAGTTACTCATTGGAGCCTTTCCTGTCCTGTGACAAACCCTTTCGGTGTACTCTGGGCGTAAATATAAGGAACCTTTAGTCGTAAATATCAACATTAAGCGGTCCTTATATTTACGCCCAGAGTGGTACGAGCGAGCACAGCTATCATACTAGCTATGCCAGGTGTGGTCTCATCAACCATCGTATAGTGAGAGCGCGCAGCAGCAGTACCGTACGACCTATTAGTAGTATCATGCGGGGTGCGTGTCGGAGGGGTCCTTGCATTGTGTATATCGTCTCGGGCACA
Source organism: Costaria costata (assembly GCA_036873775.1). Taxonomy (NCBI): domain Eukaryota; class Phaeophyceae; order Laminariales; family Agaraceae; genus Costaria; species Costaria costata. The sequence goes on from JAYJME010005090.1 coordinate 9,182, forward strand.
CACACCTTATGTACCCCAGCCCGGTGTGCTGCTTTGTGTGACAGATGTTGTAAAAAAATTGTCAAATACTTTTCGACACTTTTTCCTCAGTAACCCGAAAGACTACGTACTACAGTTGTTGAGGCAAACGCAACAACAACAGCAGCAGCAGCACCAGCACCAGCAGCGAAGGGCACCCATGAGACTACGACATCAACAGCAGTTAGAAACAGGAATGCTGGCTAGGGCTGGATTACTGAGGTACGTACCGCTTCCCTTCTTTGGGAAAGGGTGCGTTGTACACTAACTTCAGTATACTTACTGTAACGGCTTCCGGATTTCTTCGTATATTTTTCTTGTAAAATCTCAAGCCTGACTTTTTAGATGTTTTTTGTACCTGGCACGTGTTCTTTGAGGTTGGCGCAAAAATCGGACGACTAATTATGCTTACTGCCGTCTGCATGAGGGTGGCTTCGGGTTCGAGCGAGATTGGTTCGTGTTTCATGGTGGTCCTGTTGTGATTGTTGGTGGTTGGTGGTTCGCGATTCGCGATCGATTCTGGTGGTTTGTGATTGTTGTGTCGTTGTTCGCTGTTCGAGAGAGATCATGTGGAAAATGCGGTCAGAATGCGACAACAAAACTACCACATATTTTACACAAAATTACTTGACTACAGAGTTCAACGAGACAAAAAATGCCACCAGCGAGACAGAAAGAAAAAAAAGACGAATTTGAATGAAAAATCGCATATATCATATCAGATCATATGTATCATACACAGCAGCAGCAGGCAGCAGGGAGCAGTCTGCAAAGCAACAGCAGCTGCTGTATATAGCAGCAGTTGTATTCATTTCGGGTGCTTGTATTGAGGGCAGTTGCTGGGTGGGGTGGTTGAACGTCTGCTGATCAGCTATCAGCCTTCCCGACTTCCAGCAGCAGCATACACAGCGAGCACCACACGAGAGATGTCACAAGTTGGAAAGAAGAAAAAGTCGGTCTCTACGTAGACTATCACATCGAGATACGAGAATGAAAAATATATTACAGCAGTATGCCAATTCACCGGAGCTGGCGCGCGTGCGTGTGCTGCGAATATAGGGCGGGGGGCAGCACGTCCTCACCGTCTTCGGTCTCCTTCTCGGTGATCGGCGCGCTGAGGTAGGCTCCCATCCTGGCCGCCTCAAGCAGAAGTAGCGGGAGCAGTAGCAGCAGCGGTACCCGCGGG